>JAPPVO010002467.1:0-32672 GCA_030407325.1 Camellia japonica | reverse complement strand
TTGAGTCGGCGACCCGTGTCCAAAGTGCTTGGGGAGTATCTCCTGGCTTGGAAGCAATCGTGCTAAAAGCTGCCCTAGCAAAAAGATAATAAAGCGAAAAGGAAATAAATAACCAGATAAACGGGCAGCATAACAGCTTAAATTTAAATACACAACAAACAGTCGGGCATACAACACGCAGTTGATAAGCTGAAAATACACTGTCCTCAATCACTGATCACTGTTCCTGTATCACTATTCCCCAAAACTGAATCCGATATGCGCAGACAACTGATTCTCAGATACTGACTGATGCCCGCAGGCCTGATGCCCAAGCTCATAGACTGATACATGCATTCCTGTAGAGACGCACTCTAAAGCATATAACAGATAAGTGAGAGCCAAAACACCCCTATGTTGGGGGTAGGGTTTCCCTGTCCTATTTTGTCAGGAACTAGGGTTTTACTACGCACACAGCGGTTTCAAACAACCTATAAACGGGTAAGCAACCTGTCCTAGTTTGGAATGGTCACTATGGATCCAAATATGCACTAGGTCGAATGGTCAAAAAGGGTGCCCCAGTAAAACCGGGGTTTGTGTTCCCATGCTGTCAGAGCCCAGAGCCGATCAGCCTTATGGACATGCCTTGACAAGACAAGCTTCCGGCAAATCGTTCGGGAATGGCATATGGCAAACACGATGTCCTAGGCGCACCAATGCAATATGCAATGCAAAGAAACACACAAGTATAGTCAAAACGAGATATCATGAGTTCGAGTCAAGTTCTCTAAATCCCCAGCAGAGTCGCCAGAAACTGTAACAAGCCCGCGGGGGACCTCGCTACAGCTTGGACTCGATTCGTGTCACGGTTCTTAATCTTGACCCAAAGAGTCCAAATCCGGCAAATCGTTTTGGAAAACAGATTTTTGAAAGAAGTGCCAAACATGGACTGCTTTGCCAGATACAGAGTCGCCACCTAAATATTTTTTAAATGGGAAATTTAGGAAACCCTGACTCGGTGCCAAAGGCCACGTGTCCGTCATCACCAAAGTTGCCTCGGCTCGGGAACTTGGGTACGATTGGGGAAGGTCACTTCGTGAGCACCCCCGCTCGCCCGGTCAAAGACCGGCCTCTACTAACCATGATATCTTATTTTGAAAACATTGTGAGTTCTTATTCCGGTTATTAACCTAGGTTACTATGTGATGCTCGCAGCAAATAAATATAGACTGGGCCGCCTGAATTGGAACAAAACATTTCATGTTTGTTTGTTTGAAAATGGTTTGATGGTGCTACCCGCAGGTAGGCTAAGACGTGGATTTACCACCCTCGGGTGGGCTTAGAAAACATGATTTTGCCACTATCTAGTGGGCTTAAAACAAACATTTGATGAATTGTCCGATCCAAGTAACCCAACCTTCACCCACAGGCATTCAAGGCAGTTATATCACATAAGCATATAGCCTCATGGCAAGCATGCTATCATGGCAGTCACTCACACGCATGCAAGGATGCTAAAGCATAAAACTCACCAAGTACTCCGAGCCAAAAACAGAAGCTCATTAGAAATCATGCATGATCCTAATTATACAGAAATGCCTAATGCAACGCATGCAAAGATGCAACTATAGCAGGCTCGGCTATTCTAAACATGGCATGTGGAATGCTACAGCTAACATGTATTCAATTTGGAATTGAAATACAAATGCAGTTTGTATGATGCGCCGAGCCCGGTGCGTGCAAAACAGATGAATGATGCAAACATGCTGTCATACTGTATGCTAATTGAAATATGCCCTAATCTAACCATCATAAGCAGGTAAATAAAAGGGAAGAAAGATGTGGGGTTGGAAGACATACATCACACTCACCCACACTTATTACAATTTTGCCCTCGCGCAGAGGGTCCGAATAAATAATACAGTCCGAATGAAAGAATAATACAGTCCGAATAATATACAAATCCCTAATTAATTAACAAATTAACTAAGAAAAACTGTAGACTGGCATGCAAGCCAGGGGGTGCCTTGATTCTGATGAATGCTGCAAGTTTGGGTTGCCTTGCGCGGAAATCCACTGGGATGCCCCAATTAGCCTCTGTTTTGTAATGTTTCTCGAAAGGCGTGCCAGACTCTGAAAAGTTGCTGATTCTCTATTTTGCTGCAACAGAGAGCAGGAAAGGGACATAGCAATGTATTTCACAAATATATGCATGCCTCGATCCTCGTGCCACCAATCACGCATATCGATGTATGATAGCCGAGGAGTCGAATTGCACAACTCAATATAGGATGAATGCGTATGAATCCTACAACAAAACCTAACTCCATCATGGATAATCCGGAGCGTCGGTGACTTGGGAATTGAGACCCGTTCCGTCGCTCGGAGCACGAAACGTACCTCGTTTCCCGTGCCCGGGCTAACTCCTATCCCGAACACGATGCAATATGCATGATATGCGTGAAATGCAACTAAGATACAATCGTAACGTACACAATGTTATGGAATGGCATACACGCTACACGAGGTAATATACAACCGGGCATACGCAATGCTATGGATAAAATGGCATACGCAATGCAATAATGGGCTTACACCAACATGAGTGAGCCTCAGCCACACTCACATAGGAGGCCGTCGGATAAAAGTGAAATGCCTCGAAATGCGTGCACACGGGCACGCAAACCGAGGAGATGGCATACGCAATGCAATGAGACTAAAATGGCATACAGAATGCAAAATGGGCTTACACTAACATGAGTGAGCCTCAGCCACACTCACATAAGAGGCCGTCGGATAAAAATGAAGTGCCTCGAAGTGCGTGCACACGGGCACACAAACCGAGGCAATGGCATTAAGGCATGAAATGACATAGAAATATGATATGCAAACATGCCAATGGAATTTCAGCACTGAAATATGGGGGAAAACAGTCCCGAAAGATGGCGAAATGACACCAAATGCAAGGAATGGTCCCGAAATGCGAATTTAGGCACCCGAAACGGCCTATAGCTATGCAATGCATGCACAATATGGACATGGAATGAAAATACAGTAGCAAGGCAGCCCCAAGAAAAGCATTTTCCAGTCTAAAATATGGCCAAACAGCAAGCATAGATAGGGCAACAATGGCATGCAAAAATAGGGGCCAAGAGAGGGGTATTGAAGTAGATGGTAAATGAAAAGCCCAAAAAACAAAAAACCCTTCTACAACACTGAAGAGGGACCAAAAATATGAACATTTACAGTAGATGACATCCCCCAAATCAGTATACAAACATGCTAAAAATGCCATGCAAGAAATAGGCCATAAGAGGGTATAACATGAAGTAGGCTAAACATTCATCAAACAAGAAAATACCCTTAATGAAATATATCCAGGGGGTCAAAATATGACCATTTATAGTTCTGATGATGGCCGAAAACAGAAGCTAGATAAGCCTAAAAAGGCATGCAAAAATGGGGGCCAAAGAGGGGTATAATGGTAGGTATAACATGGAGGCCCCAAACAAGGTTGATCCCTTCTACAATGTTGTAGAGGGACACAAAATAAGCTTACTCACAGTTCATGACATGCTCCAAAAAAATTTACATATAGGCCAAACAAATCATGCAAATTTACGGTAAATAAGAGAGATTATGAAGCAAGTGCATGATGGGGGGCTCAAACAGGGTTGAGACCTTCTTCAATGTTGAATAGGAGCTCAAAATAGGCCCACTTACAGTTTACATTATGCTCGAAAACAGATCACACATGGACTAGAAATTTCATGCAAAATAATGGCATACAAGATGGTATTGAAGCAAGTACCAAATGGAGGGCTCAAACAGGGTTGAGCCCTTGATCAAACATGAATAATGACTCAAAAAAGGCCTAGTTTCAGTTAGGGTCGGAGCCCAAAACAATAATAAAATAGGCTAAGAAATTGGTGCAAAAATGGACTACAAAAGGGGGAAATGGCAACTTACCCTTGTAGACAAGTCTTGGCTGCCTTTTGCTTGAGGAGTGGATGCCTCCTAGCCTCTGAAAAGCTCCCCTTGCTGCTGGAAATGGATTGGTGGTGGTGGTGCTTGGTAGTGATGGAGAAATGGCACCAAACTTTAGAAAAATGAGAGAGATAGAGATGGATATGAATGTGTGTGCTTGAGGCAAGTTTTCTAACCCTTGAGAGAGTGTTGGAGCTGCTGTTATAAAGGCCAAAGAGAGGGAGCAAGGTAGGAGGAAAAAGGCACCAAGTTTTCCTCCTCAAGTCTTCCCCTGGATAGAGATATTTTTGGGGGAAAACAGCTATACAGCTGTAAAGTGCCAATTGTGAGGATCAAGGCCGGCTAGGTATTTTGGTTGCAGGTGGCCGGCCGGCCACCCCCTATGGCCGGCCGGCCAAGGGGCAAAAATGGGAAGTTGAATTAGTGGCCGGCCATAGGAGATTAGTGTCCTCCCATGTGTGCTCAACACAACCCTGTGGTTCAAATTTGGCAACTCTAAAACAGGAGAGAGAATAGGCCATTTTAAAGAGGGGTTCAAAAGGTCAATAACAATTACTGGCCATGGACTTTTAGGGTCCTCCTATGTGTGTACAACACAAATATGTGGTTTTGGCTTGAAGAAAATGCTCCTAGGGTGGTCAACATTGGCTCGGAAGTGAGAAAAACGGGCGTCGGAGGGCGCCGGAAAGGCATAACTGGTTGCTGAGACAATTGCTGGCCTCCCACCCTCCAGTGACCTTCCTTATGATAAAACAGAGGTACCTGCCAAAAATGAACAAAAACCGATGCAAAACGAATGCTCGGGGGCCAAAACACGCAGTTCGGGGTCCCGAAAATAGGCTGTTAAGCATCGAAAACGGCATTCGGCCACGAAGTGGGTCTCTCGGACTCCAGTGTCCCTCAAAAGGGAGTAAATAAGATGTATGCCAAAAACCGGAGGAATCGGAGATCGTTAGACGGTCCCGAACCGAGGCACACGGCCTGACGGCTCCGAAAACCGGGAACCGGGCTCCGAAATGGGCAAAATGGCCTACGGCCACGAAATGTAGCCCACGGCCACTGAGAGATGGTCTACGAGACCTCTCCCTCCCCTCAGGAAGAGAAACAAAGAAAACCGAGTCTGGTTCGCAAACCGAGGCAAGGCAAAGAAGAAGGTTTGGAAGTCCGGAGGCAGGGCTCACGGCCGCGACTCTGAGACTTCTGAACGAGCACGATATGCAACACCACCGAGCGCTCAATCGGTGACGTCTGAGTCTTAAGGTCGGTCAAAAATGGGTTGTCTACACATAAGTAACCCCAACACCTTTTCTTAATAATTTCTTAGCTTTCATGAATGAAATCAAGTATGGTGGAGGAACCACCCCATTTCCAGTAAAAACAAGCTCAAGCAAACCAGGTGGTCTAAATATGACGGCTTTATTCACACAATCAATAGTGGCACAGTATTTCATTAACCAATCCATACCAAGTGCAGTCAAAATGATCAACACTCAATGGTAATAAATCAACATACAATGTTGAATCTCCAATCACAACATCACATGTCGAATAAACATAAGCACATATCATAGAACCTTCAGATGGTGTAGATGCAGACAGTAAACAGCTCATAGGTTCTAACGGGCTAGTTAATTTCTGAGAAAAAACATGCGATACAAATAAATGTGTAGAACCAGAATCTATCAATACATAGGCATTCTGAGCACAGATAGAGATTATACCTGACACCACAGATTCGGTATTTTGTACATCTCCAGGCACTAATTCAAATACTCTCTCTTGCCTTAGCATTTCAATCTCAGCATTACCCCTGACATTAGTTCTTGCATTGGTCCTCGTTGTAGGAGCGAATCCGGCTGAACTTGCGGCATGGTGGTTAGCATTCTTAAACCTCAGTGGACAATCTCGAATCATGTGGCCAGTCTTGTCACACCGAAAACACGCACCAGAGGCACGGTGACATGGGCCTTTATGCTTCCTTCCACAATCGGGACAATTGGGAGTAGAGCCACTACTCTGGCTAGAGCTGCTAGAGGATCCCGTATTCTGCCTTTTTGGAAATGATCCGCCCTTCGTGAAGTTGAATTTGGACTGTTTACCTTTCCACTCAGTTGTTGGAGCTAGAGCTTGTCTCTTAGCTACCAAAATGCCTTCTGTCATCAATGCTCTATCAAAAACTTCTACATATGTCGGTAATTTCAAGACGCCAACGCGGTCAAACATTTCCAAGTCCAAACCGCCTTCAAATTTTCGTGCCTTCTTGTAATCGGTGTCTACCATGTGTGGGGCAAAACGGGCTAACTCAGTAAATTTGGCCTCATATTCGGCCACTAACCTCCTGCTTTGTTTGAGTTCTTGGAATTCTGACACTTTCCGATCCCTGAAGCATTGGGGAAAATACTTGTTGTAGAAAATCTCAATGAACTGAGCCCACGTCATTTTCTTATTGTGGGTTTGGATCAGTAATCACCATCTCCGGGCTTCATTTTTTAGCGTGTAGGTGGCCAAAAGAACTTTTTGTGTTTCGGAACAAGGAAATACTTAAAATAGTTTCTCCATTTCAAGCAACCAGCTTTCTGCTTTTAAGGGTTCAATGCCACCCAAGAAAGTTGACGGCTTCATCTTCATAAATTTCTGAGTCAGGTTGATTATATCATTGTTATCTAGTTCATTTTGTGTTGGTGGAGGCGAAGGGGATATAGGTTGTTGCCTCTGCTGCTGTATTAGTTCTTCTGTTAGAGCTGCAAGCATTTGTTCCACTCTGCTCATTCGAGCCTCAGATGACCCAGTTGTTCCATCGCTTCTTGTATTTTCCATTTGCTATAGGTAAAAGGAGCACCATAAACATAGACACATAGTCCTTATTTTCAATATTCAGGCCATTCCTTTCAATTTCATGGGGTCATGGTCAAATTCAGTCTTCACATTTAAAGAACACACATACTTACACATGCAGATGGAATGCCACTACTTCTTATAGGACATCCTAAGCTCATATGGACTCGTGTGTGTGGTAGAACACATGCTCTGATACAACTTTGTCACGACCCAAACCTGCCCCTATAGGTTTAGCATCGTAACGGGCCAGTAATCCTTAGATTACCAAAGGCCTCTTAACAGAAAGACATATTATAAGGGGCTGTGGAAGCAAATATAGAAATATACATTGTCCATAGAGCTGTGTTAACGTATGTGAGACAGAAGCCTTTAAAACAAACTTATATATATATATATATATATATATAACATCATAAATACATTAGTCTTACGTCACCAAAGCCATATATACAAAACTTTCCAAAACATATTCAAACAAGACATAAACATCAGAAGGTACAAAAAAATTCCCAAGACTCAAAAACTTGATCAGATCTCAAAAGGGAACCTCCACGGGAGGCATGATGGCTGGCGGACACCAAAACTCGCCAGGAAGCAACTTAGGCCTGGTCACGCGCTTGCTCACCTACATACATAATAAATAAATAGTGAGTGAGAGCCCAGTGAATAATAACAGAGTAAAGGGTTTTGATGAATGATGATGTTTATAACATAGTCAGAAATCAGAATTTATATTAGAAGCAGATTTACATTTACATTCTTTTTCAAGTCAATAACAGAAATTAGAATACATACTTAATCTCACATCCGTTAGTGCTAACAGATCACATATGGGGCATCAAATATCATACTTGTTAGTCCCATAAAGGAACCTCCAGCCGGGTACGGATAACTTGTCAGTTCCATAAAAGAACCTCCAGACCGGGTACGGATAACTTGTCAATTCCATAAAGGAACCTCCAGACCGGGTACGGATAACTTGTCAGTTTCATAAAGGAACCTCCGGCTGGGTATAGATAACTTGTCAGTTCTATAAAGGAATCTCCAGACCTGGAATAGATAACTTACTCGAGCCCCGAATGCTTATCAAAATTAGACAATCATTCATAGTACAAACATAACATTTCATAAAACAGATCTTACTCCTTATACAGAAAATAAGTAAAATTGAACATAGTTTTACTAAGTTATTACTCACAATTAACAAATGGCTCCAAGAAAACAGACAGAATGGGCAAATAAGATGCCTTGTGGCGCGTGACCTACATAGTTACAGAACGAACATATACTGAATTACACACTCGGAAACATTAACTTAATCATTTATTCTCTTGATGTGTTTTTACTTCTTATCCTCATTGTTATGTCTTAATCATGGCCTAGGAATGCCTAGGATGCAATGTGGATGCCAATATGCACTTTGAAAGCTTTAACAAAACTTGATGAAAACATGGGTTTCGCTCGAGCGCAACTTCCTTCACTCGAGCGGACATACAAAATGTGTGAGGTCGCTCGAGCGTAACTTTTGTCGCTCAAGCGGTCTGTAAACTCTGCAAAAGTACTGGTTGCTTGATTTTTCCGCTTGATCCTCGTTTGACGCTCGCTTGAGCGTGAGACTCATGTCCTCGCTCGAGCGTAACTTTTGTCGCTCGAACGGTCTGCAAAACAAATAAACTTCTGGGAGCTTGCATTTCACGCTCGAGTTGAAGTGCAAGATTATAGAGTGGTCACTCGAGCGGAGAGGCAGAATCTGGAATTTCCAGATTGCACTCCAAAGTTCAAAACTTGAATTAAACACTTTTGGGCCTGTTTGGTAACGTTTACGTTTTCAGTTTATATTTACAAAAATTTTATAAACTGGTTTTTGTTTATCTTTTGTTTATTTTTAGAAAAACATAAACTACAAACGGGTTTGGTTTAGACAAAATGTTTAAAAAATTTTAAAAATATAAAAAAAAAGTGAGAAATGGCAAGTGGTGGCGGGTGGTGGGTGGTGACGAGTGGTGGCGGCAGAAGACGGTGGTGGAAAACGATGGCGGGTGGTGGTGGCGGAAGATGGTGGTGGAAAATGGTGGCAGGTGGTGGGTGATGGTGGCAGAAGATGGTGGTGGAAAGTGGTGGCAAGTGGCGGGTGGTGGCGGCAGAAGACGGTGGTAGAAAGCGGTGACGAGTGGATGGATGATGGTGGCAGGTGGGTGGTGGATGGCGGGTGGTAGTGGGTGGTGGAGGGTGGCTGGTGGTGGTAGTGGATAGGTGGGTGACGGTGGGTGGTGGTGGGTGGTGGTGGTGGCGGGTGGTGGTGGCAGGTAGGTGGTGGGTGGTAGTGGTGGGTGGTGGTGGTGGTGGTGGTGGATGGTGGATGGCAGGTGGTGGCTGGCGGTAGATGGTGGTGGCAGGTGGGTGGTAGCGGGTAGGTGCCGGGTGGTGGTGGTGGTGGTGGGTGGTGGCGGCGGATGAGTGGTAGTGGCAGGTAGTGGTGGTGGCGGGCGGATGGATGGTAGTGGCGGGTGGCGGGTGGTGGTGGTGGCGGCGGGTGGTGGTGGTGGCGGGTGGATGGTGGTACTGGCGGGTGGTGGTGGCGGGCGAGTGGATGGTAGATGGTGGCGGGTGAGTGGTGGGTGGTGGCAGGTGGGTGGCAAGTGGGTGGTGGTGGTGGTGGCGGGGGGTGGGTGGTGGTGGCGAGTGGGTGGCAGGTGGGTGATGGGTGGTGGTGGCGGGTGGTGGTGGCAGGTGAGTAGTGGTGACAGGTGGTGGTGGGGGTGGGTGGTGGTAGCGGTATACGGTGGTGGAAAATGGTGACGAGTGGTGGCTAGTGTTGGGTGGTAAAAAAAAAAAAAATCAAAACTCAAAAGGGAAACACATTTTTTGAGTGTACATTTTTTGGCCAAATTTATAAACTGAGACCACTGATTTATAAATCAAAAATTTACCAAACAAGTTTTTATTTGAGTTTTTTAAATTTTTGTAAATATAAACTGAAAACTGAAAACGTAAGTGTTACCAAACGGCACCTTTGAAACTCATCCTTTTGGGCCAAAACTCCAGAAAACATTTAGAAATTTGTAGAATATCATAAATTGAAGATCATTTTGCCAAATTAAGGTCCAAAAGTATGCCAATTACTCAAAACTCGAACTTGAAATTGGAAAAAACATGTCATTACATACCATGCATGTAGAGATACAAGTTCAAGCTTTCAAAACATGACCAAATGAGGTAAATTGGTAGAAAACAAGATGAATTCTCAATACCAAGTCAAGATGGGCACATGCATGTATAACTTGAGTGACATTCAAACTCAAAATGTTATGATATATGCATGGATGCATGAATTGTTCAATTTTCTTCCTTCCTAGCTCGACTTTTGTTTGGCACAACTTAATCCTCCTTGATTCTTCAAGAAAAAGAATTTAAGGTGACATAAATGAGTTGAATTCTTACCTAAGGCTCAAATTCTTCAAGTGGAAGTTCAATTCCTTTGATTCTTCTTCAATCATTTCCCAAATTAAGCTTGAACACCACTTCTTCTCACTCACCCTCTCACTCACGTTGGGTGTGTGTGTGCCTAAGCTCAAAGTTGTGTTGAATTGAAGAAAAGAACTTAGTGGAGGCATATATGGGAGCCTTATATAGGCTTGGTCAATGGTTGTTAATCAACTAATCAATTCGATATTAAATTATTCTAATTTAATCGTACCAAACCGAATTTTAATTGAACCTATCATAAAATTCTAAAAATTCTAATTAACACGGAAATCAAGTCAATTTTGTGATCGGATGCCAATAAGGCCTTCAATTCGCAAAATAGAACAAAACCAGAGACAGATATTCCAACACAGAACAGATTGCAACTCATATAACACATATGTAGACACCCCATTTTTGATCGACCTTAAGACTCAGACGTCACTGATTGAGCGCTTGGTGATGTCGTATATTGTGCTCGTTCTGAGGTTGCGGAGTCTCGGCTGCGAGCCTTGCCTCCGGACTTCCGGACTCTTTTCTACCTTGCCTCGGTTTGCAAACCAGGTCCCGTTTGCTCCGTTTTCTCTTCCCGAAGGGAGGGAGAGGTCTCGTAGATCATCTCTCAGTGGCTGTAGGCTACGTTTCGTGGTCGTAGGCCATTTTTCCTGTTTGGAGCCCGGTTTCCGGTTTTTCGGAGTCGTCGGCCGTGTGCCTCGGTTCGGGACCGCTTAACCACCTCCGTTTGCTCCGGTTTTTGGCATACACCTTATTTCCTCCCTTTTGAGGGACACTGTGGTCCGAGAGACCAACTTCGTGGTCGAACGCCACTTCCGGTGCCTAACAGCCTGTTTTTGGGGCCTCGAACTGCGTGTTTCGGCCCCCGAACCTACGTTTTGCATCCGTCTTGGTTCATTTTTGGTGGAGACCTTATTTTCATTGTTAGAAAGGTTGTAGGAGAGTGGGAGGTCAACAATTTTTCTGAAAAACCAGCTTTTTTTGGTCAAAAGTGATTCAGCATGAATCTGGGAAGGAGGAAAACATCTGTGCGGCTTCACCGAAATAGGCATAACTATTTGCACAGAAGGAATTAAGATATGAGGCCACCACCGTTGGAAAGCTTACTTCCGGGGCTTCATTTTTCACTCAAGAATCTCCTAGAGCCAAGTCCGGGTGGAGGAGATATGGTTGGTTAAAATCCGTTTGGACCGAATCTGCGCGGCTTCACCAAAACAGGCATAACTTTTTGCACAGGAGGAATTTTGATGCAAGGTTTGCGGCATTGGAAAGCTAACTTCTGGGGCTTCATCCTAGGGGGTGGCCGGCCACCTTGACCCTTTTGACCTGGTCGGCCGGCCACCTGAACCTTTTGAACCTGGTCGGCCATTTTTGCCCTCCTGAGTGTGTTCCAACTGTGCCAGCTATTCTGCACTTGACCCACTGTTCGAGGGTCTGCCCTTTTGGGGGGAAATTTGAATTTGGTTTTCCCCCCCTTTCTTCACTCCTCTCCCTCTATATAACCAGCACCCCTCCTCCATGTTTAGGGGTTAGAAAAAATCCTCTTGGAGCTTTTGTATACAACTTTCCCTCTCTCTCTCATCCAAGCCTCCAAACACCTTGGTTCTTCACCATTTACATACCAACCCATAGCACAACACCTCCATCACTCATTCCAGCACCTTGGAGGACATTTGAAGAGGTTGAAAGCTCAGAAATTTGGTCCAAAAGCTGCTGGTTTGCTGCTCTTCAAGGGTAAGCACCTATTTCCCTTAAACCTGTATTTTTTTGCTTCATTTATAAGCCATACTTGCAAGCATTTCTGGACTTTGTCATGAACTGAAAAAGATCATATTTTGAGCTCCTCTGTATGTTTGATTAAGAACTCTCTGCTGTTTGAGGTCTTCTACTACCTCTTGTCTCCTATCTCTCTTTGTAGGCCTATTTTTGTATGATATTTTAGCCCTACTTGTGATTATTTTCGTGACTTTCCATAAACTGTAAAGTGTCTTTTTTTGAGCCCCTCTTCAACTTTGTTGAAGGGCTCTTTACTTTTTGAGGCCATCTACTATCCCTTGTCTCTAATCTCTCTTTTAGGGTCATTTTTGCATGATAGATTAGCCTTACTTGTGTTTATTTTCGAGATTTACTATAAACAGAAAAAAGTCTTTTTTTGACATCCTCTTCAAGTTTAGTTAAGGCTCCTCTTCTGTTTGGGGTCATCTTCCCCCCATGCATGCTTCATCTCTTCATGATTAGGGCCATACATGTGAGCATTTGAATTGGCCTTGTTTTGGCCTCTTAGCCACTGAAATCCAATGGATTTTCAGTGGCCTTTATGTGTTTTTGAGAGCCCAAATTAGATGGGGGTGACCCCCTCTCACCTTGTTTTGTTTGATGGTCTTTTTGGCCTTCCAAAGAGGCCCTATCTTGCATGCCTTGTTGACTGATTTCAGGGCCAATTTGGTGAGTTTTAGGGCTATCATATTTGATTTTTAGAGTTGATTTGGCTATGCTAAGTGTCCTTGATACATGTGCTTAATAACCCCTTTGTATGCCCTCTAAAAGAACCCATCATTTGTGCATGTGTTGGTTGCATTTCAGAGGTTATTTGGGCATGTTTTGGCATGTTTTATTCACTGATTTTTTCTGATTTGATGAGTTCTCACTTGCTTCATATACATGCCATGTAAATCATGTTTGCTAGTCGAAATCGCATGCTATTTTAGTCCATCTTGTTAGCATCTTTTGGCCATGCTTTGAACTAGAATTGTTCATGTTTTGGGACTGCCTTGGCTCTATCTTTATGCTTCATGATCAAATAATGCATGCTTTGTATAGCTATAGGTCAATAAATGTGCCTAGTTTTGTGTTTCGGGACCATCCCATGCATCGGGTGCCATGTTTCCATGTTTCGGGATCATTTTGCATCACATTTCAGTGCTGGAACTTGCATGTTTGTATGCCATATTTCATGCCTTGCCATGCCTTGTTAGAGTGGCATTTGTGCCTTAGGATCGGTCCTCGGTCTGCGTGCATGTGTGCACGCACCTCGAGTGTCTCATTTTCATCTTATGGCTACTAATGTGAGTGTGGCTGAGGTCCACTCATGTTGGTGTAAGTCCATCGTGCATTGTGTATGCCATTTCAATTCATAGCATCGCGTATACTAGGTCGTATGCTAGAGCATCGTGTATGCCATGTTACATCGTGCATTGTGTATGCCATCTTATAGCGTTGCGTATGCTAGGTTGCATGTTAGGATTGCATTCATGCATGTAATGCATATTGCATTGTGTTTGGGATAGGAGTTAGCCCAAGTACGGGAAACGAGGGACGTTTCGTACTTCGAGTGACGGAACGTGTCTCAATTCCCGGTCACCGACACTCCGGATTATCCATGATGGAGTCTCGGTCTTGTTATGTTTATATGTGCATTCATTTCATATTGAGTCGTGCAATTCGACCTCTCGGCTATCATGCATCGAGATGCGTGATTGGTGGCACGAGGATCGAAGACTACACTCCCTGAAGAGTAGTCAAGCATACATATGTGAAAATACGTTGCCATGCCCCTTTCTTGCTCTCTGTTGCAGCAAATTAGAAACCGGCAGTCTTTTGGAGCTTCGCGCGATATTCCGAGCTTAATTGTAAATAGAGGCTAATTGGGGCATCGCAATGGATTTTCGCGCAAGGCAACCCGAACGTGCATCATTCATCATCCGGAGCAGAGCTGAGGCAGTCCCTAGCTTGCATGCTAATTTACTGCTTTCCTAGATTAATTTGTTAATTAATTAGGATTTTGTATTTGTTCGGACTGTATTATTTATTCGGGACTGTATATTATTTATTCGGACCCTCCGAGCGAGGGCACAAATGTAATAAGTGTGCGTGTGTGCGATGTATCTCTTCCAACCCCACGTCTTTCTCCCTTTTATTTACCAGCTTATGATGGTTAGATTAGGGCATGTTTCAATTAGCATACAGTATGATAGCATGTTTGCATTCATTCATCTGTTTTGCATGCACCGGGCTCAGCGCATCATACTAACTGCATTTGTATTTCAATTCCGAGTTGAATACACGTTAGCTGTAGCATTCCATATGCCATGTTTAGAATAGCCGAGCCTTCTATAGTTGCATTTTTGCATGTGTTGCATTAGGCATTTCTGTATAGTTAGGATCATGCATGGATTTCTAACATAGTTTCTGTTTTGGCTTGGAGTACTCGGTAAGTTTTTACGCTTTAGCATCCTTGCATGAGTGTGAGTGACTGCCATGATAGCATGCTTACCATGAGGCTATTTGCTTATGTGATATAACTGCCTGAATGCCTGTGGGTGAAGGTTGGGTTATTTGGATTGGAACAATGCATTGACTGCGAGTTTTAAGCCCACTAGATAGTGGCAAAACCATCTTTCCTAAGCCCACCTGAGGGTGGCAAAATCTGCATTTTAAGCCTACTTGCGAGTAGCAAACCATCTTTCAAAAACAAACATGAAATGTTTTGTTCCAATTTAGATGACCCGGTCTGTACTTGTATGCTGTGCGTATCACGTAGTAAATCTAGGCTAATAGCCGGAATAAGAACGCATAATGTTTTCAAAACTAGATATCATGGTTAGTAGAGGCCGATCTTTGATCGGGCGAGCGGGGGTGCTCACGAAGTGACCTTCCCCAATCGTACCCAAGTTCCCGAGCCGAGGCAACTTTGGTGATGACGGACACGTGGCCTTAGGCAACGAGTCAGGGTTTCCTAAATTTCCCAAAATAAAATATTTAGGTGGCGACTCTATATCTGGCAAAGCAGTCCATGTTTGGCACTTCTTTCAAAAATCTATTTTCTCAAAACAATTTGCCGGATTTGGACTCTTTGGTTCAGATTGAGAACCGTGACAATTTGAGTCCGAACTGTAGTGAGCCCAAAAACGAACAGAACAGGACTCATCCTCCCGGGGCGTTCAGGGACGTCTACAGTTTCTGGCGACTCTGTTGGGGATTTAGAGAGCTTGACTCGAACTCATGATATCTTGTTTTGATTACACTTATGTGTTTCTTTGCATTGCATGTGCATTGGTGCGCCTAGGACACCGTGTTTGCCATTTGCTATTCCTGATTGGTTTTCCAGAGGCTGCGTGCCATAAGGCTTACCGGTTACGGGCTCTGCCAGTATGGAAACACAAACCCCGGTTTTACCGGGGCACCCTTTTGACCATTCGACCTAGTGCATATTCGGAATCCGTAGTGACCATTCCAAACTAGGACAAGTTGCTTACCCGATATAGGTTGTTTGAAACCGCTGCGTGCGTAGTAAAATCCTAGCTCCTGACTAAATAGGATAGGGAAACCCTACCCCTCCATAGGGGTGTTTTGGCTCTCACTTAT
Organism: Camellia japonica; assembly: GCA_030407325.1. Lineage (NCBI taxonomy): Eukaryota > Viridiplantae > Streptophyta > Magnoliopsida > Ericales > Theaceae > Camellia > Camellia japonica. The sequence goes on along the minus strand of JAPPVO010002467.1, from coordinate 17,024 downwards.
CTGTTATGTGCTTTAGAGTGCGTCTCTACAGGAATTCATGTATCAGTTCGCGAGTTTGGGCATCAGGCCTACGGGCACCAATTCAGTATTTTGGGATTCAGTTTACCTGAGGGTATCAGTTTACGGGCAGAATTCTGTAGGGGCACAGTCATTCAACTCTACTCATATGGGTTATCGTGAAATCAGGCTGAGATGCTGTCTGCTTTCTCTTTTGCTAGGTAGTCCTGGAACCATAGCTTCAGAAGGCTCCGATATCCCCCGGGTACATTGGACTAGTGCTGATAGACTTTGTTAGGTCAGAGATTCAATTCAAGAGCAACCAGTGTTCTTTCGTTGAGGCAAGGCAATGAAAGGCCAGTCAGGGCTCACCGGTTCATCTGATTCGACAGTCACCAGTCACATCATCAGTAGGCCCGTGATGGTACAGGATTCGGAAGAATTAGTGGTCGTGATAGCGGCGTTAAATCAGGGAACTGCCGTGTAGGATGAGACTAATGCTGAAACGCAACGCCCATCTGGGGCATCTGCCTCACATCTAGCTTCGGGGCCCCAGCCGAACTTTGACCCACTTCTGCCAGTTGAAAATTTGCAGGGTCTGGATCCCCAAGAAGGGTTGGCTCAAGCCCGAGTTGTCAGACCCCTGGTGCAGCCTAATGAGAGACTTTATCCCCTTGATGGTAATGACCTCGATCCGACCGCGGTGAAAATTGCGAACCTTGAGAAGCAATTCAACAAGGCACAGGGCCTTAACTTCATTCCCGACATTGAGGATGGGCACACCAAGTCTGCCGTACGGCTCCCAGACAGATTCAAAATGCCATATATTGACCGTTTCGACGGGTCTGGAGATCCAATGGTACATATCCGACTTTTCTTGGATGTCCTGAAGCCGGTGGGTCTGACTAAACCACAGAAACTCTCTCTGTATGGAAGAACCCTGTCGGGTGTAGCAGCCACTTGGTACGCTAAGTTGGAGGACAAAGTGAAGCAAGACTGGGAAGAATGGGCTGAGGCCTTTGTCAATCAATAGTCCTACAATACCCAAGTTGAAATGACCATGCAAGAGCTTGAAACAACCCGCCAAAACCCAACAGAGCCTTTTGTGGAATTTGTTGCAAGGTGGAGAGCAAAGGCAGCACAGATGACAGATCGCCGCCCTTCTGAGAGGGATCAAGTGCAGATGATGGTGCGAAACCTCGAGCATGATATGTTGCAAAAGTTGATAGTCGCTCCGCTATTCACTTTCAAAAGTTTACATGAACTAGGGGTTCAGATCGAGAATGCGTTCAGCAGTGGGATCATTCCCAGAACAAGTGAAGCGACAAGGAGGGTGATTTCAGGGAGTGCCAATGCTGGTAGTAGCGCTATTCCCAAACCCGTAGAAATCAATACAGTTGCCACAACCAACCCTTTTGCCAAACCGAGCCTACAAATCGTCGGCCCAGCCCGAGCTCAGGGTAGAACTTTCACCCCTCTCTATATGAGCCTGACTAGCGCACTAAAAGTCCTGATGGAAAGAGGGTATCTCAAACCCCTCGATCCTCAACCTCTGCCTGACCCACTCCCAGCCAGACATAACCCCTCCAAGTACTGTGTGTACCATCAGCAGCGCGGTCATGGCACCGACCGTTGCTACCGCCTTCGTCATGAGGTCTAAAATCTCATCGACAATTGGACGATAGCTCCACCTTCAGACCCCATTGACCAAACATCTCCTGCCTACCTCAATCTTATCCATATACTGCCATCCATCTATGACCCTAGCATATACATCACCCCAGCCCATCTACCCAAGCCTGAGGTGTTTATCCCAAAAAACATGGACTTATGCATGATGGGTGCACCTGAACCTCAATCATCTCAAACCCGTGAACCCACTACTTCTGAGCTGAAGAGAATGATCGAAGATCTTCAGAGAACTGTGACAGATTTGGTCTTCGGGACATTGGCTCCGTCATCAACCACATCACATACCAGGGAGTTCATGTCAAAAGGCTCCCCAGTCTTGGAACGGGCTGCATTTGAGGAATGCCAATCCCTTGGCAAAATGGAGGCGAGTGGAAAGAACAAGATAGGGGCGGACATGGATCCCCATGAACATCTTCTGTTGGCTGTTGAGGCTTTGAAAGCCGAGGGACTGAACAAAGAGCAAGTGCTCGCAGTTGTTGCAAAAACTGTGGACGACATTTTCGCCACTCAAGTTGGGGGCAGTTTGAATCAAGGGGCAAGCCGGGAGAAGGGTCGTTGTATCAGAAATGTTCCTTTCAGCTATAATCCTGCACTCGGAAGAGATCAACAAACCAGGCCAGCACCTGCCAATCCCTTTACTGGTGCGTCCAGCAAAAATCCACAAACCTTGAAGTACCAACCCCGAGGTCAGAGGGTCTTCCATGCCCTCTATATGCCTTTGTCCAAAGCTCTCCAAGTCCTTGTTGGACAAGGCCATCTCAAACCCCTTGAGCCTCGGCTTCTCCCAAATCCTCTTCCGGCTACACATGATGTCACCCAGTACTGTGCCTTCCATCAGCAAACTGGCCATACTACCGACAACTGCTTCCGTCTTCGCCATGAAGTACAGGATCTATTTGACAACGGGGTCATTGCCGCGCCAAGCTCTGCAAAGTCTATCGGCACTGGATCGGTGAACTTGGGGGATAATGTGATGTGATCGGGCGATGAGCCAGCTGCGGGTGGCGCTCGATTTACTCTGGACGTGGGAATCGCGCGCATTGTTTTGAGCATTTGCGAATGCTAGTTTTGTAGTTTCTGACTTGGGTGTTGAGTCAGTCCTGTGGTTTTGTTTTAAGTCTGTCTCTTTGTTTTGAGTTAGTCTTTTTGTTTCAGGTCTGTCTTGCTGTATCGAGTCAGTCCTGTTTTGTTAAAGTCAGGTGATTCCGGGGGTGTTACCTCGGGCATCACTATTTTGTTTTGTGTTTGTCCTTTTGTTTCCTTTTGAGTCTGTTTCTACCACGGAGCCAGTTGTGCCAACAGATCTGAATGAAACAGCAGTGATTTTCACACTCTTGTATTTGCTTCGGCCGTGTGCCAGTTGTGCCAGAAAATTTGAATAAAACGGCAGTACTTTTCGCCTACTTTTCTGTGCCTTGAATTCATTGCATTGACCTAAGTTTTTCAAAACTTTTTTTGAACACTGCGGTGAAAACAAAGAGGAAGGAATTCCTCGGGATTTGAAAAAATTTGATCAATTGAGAGACAGAGAGGCATGCTAAGCCCTTAATGAATGAAATCATGCTTGTTAATGTGAGTACTGAGAAGGATCCTGGCTTGATCCAGATTGGTTCTACACTGTCTTCAGCACGAGCGATTAGTCGCTTTCTTAAAAGATTTCAAAAAAAAAAGTTTTTGCGCGATCCTGCGAATACTTGTGTGGAATCGCTCTTGAGATCGTGCAGCTTAGGATCGCTCTCAGCCTCGAGACTCGATCCCCCTTTTGTTTTTGAATCTTGAACCTTAACTCAGAATGTTCAACGGTCAACCACAATGTAAGGCCCGTGTGGCCGGATCAGAAGCAGCCCATGAACTAGGGGCGAAAATATCAAATGTGATCAAAGGAAGCTTGCGAAGCTAAATCAAAAGCCCCCCCGAACAAGGGGCAAAAATGTCAGATGCGCTCGAAGAGTCAAAGATGAGTCACCAAGTTCCTATCCACAACACTAGGGGAAAATTCGGTCCCCCATTGGAAGGACTCCTGCATCGTCAGCGAACAGTAGCCAATCTTCTGGATTCAGATCACTTCAGGATCTCAAAACCATCTGACATGGACAAAGCTACACTCTTACCCTTGAGAGGCTCACTGGGCCGAAAACTCGGAAGGGCGACCCCGGCAAAAGTTAGAGCAAGAAAAAGAACAAAAACAAAAAAGAAAAATGCAAAGAATGAAAAAAAAAAAAGAAAAATGAAGAAAATGCAAAGAAAAGAAAAAAAAAAAGAAGAAAAACAAAGCTCGCAAGGTTGAAAACCCGCAACAGGCGCCTTGGCAAAAGTTAGAGCATAAAAAGGAGAGGTTAAATACCCGAGTGTACCTTAACCCCGAACTACGTGAGGCTTGATTCCCATCTTTGGAGATACGTAGACAACTTCATTCTGAAGTCCAGCCGTAAAACACTTCAAAATTCGACTGTGTCCATGTAATGGTTTTGATCATCTTTGCTTTCTCTGAATCCGAGAATTTGGTTGTGTTCGCCACTCTGAGGACTGGCTACAATGCGCCGCGGTGCTATCCAAACAAGGGGCAACTTTCCGTTGCCATTCAATACGCTGCGGTGCCGTTCAAACAAGGGGCAACTTTCCGTTGCCAAGAAGCTCTCTTCAAGCAGGGGGCAATTTTCTTTCGGATCTGAAGTTGTGCATCTCAAGAGCGGGTTCCGTGCTCGTTGAGCAGTGGCTGTTTGCAAAAATAGTTTTTGAGAATTTTTAATGAGGTTGACTAATTTTCTCTAAAAAATTATTCCATTTTTTCAAAACTGGACCATTCCTTGGACCCAAAAAAGGAAAATTTTCAGTGCTTATAGCCTGACTTGCATGATTTTAAATCAGAAAATTGAACAAGCATGTTAATCTAACTCTCATTTTGGTCAAAATTGTTTTAGTAGAAAGCCAAAAACAAAAAATGGTTGAAATGATGAACTAGGGGCACAGTTGAGTCAGGTGTTCTGTCTCTTCCCCATTGTCAACATACTTGCCAGAAAGGGCACCATACTTGCGAAGAAGGGCACTCTATCTGCCAGAAAAGGCACAACTGAAGGCGACAACAAAGGGCTGAAAGTTCTTTCACCCTCCGAGCAACGAGGTATCAAGCCAAGTGCGAAGCACGAACTGGAATGGATCAAGATATTCCACTCCCTCATCTGGACAAATCTGATCACGTCCAAACTCCCCAGCAGAGCATCGTCAACCGATGTTAGCTGCAGATTTGCTACACACCCAGTTGTAGCACAACCCCTCTGTGGGAGAAACTCACTAGCTGCGTGCAGAAGAAGAAGAATCTAGCGGAATGCTAGGGGCAAGAGCCCACAACTTTCTATTTATCCATCAACTACCCAGGGGAGGGATTTAAAATGAGAGATTGAAGAATAGAGAGGTGTGCGTTGAGAGAAAAAGTGAGGAAAGGGCTTTTTTAGAAAAACAGAGCTTGAGGGCCGAGTGATGTGAGAATCACAAATGAGAAAGGGTGGGAAACAATACCCGGAGAAACTGGCTCCTCGTGCACCGAGAGGTCTCTCGCCTTTGTAACACAGCTGAGTGTTGTGTTTGTGCGTTTTGTTTGTCTCGTTTCTTGTTTTAAGTCATTTGAGTGTCAACAAATGTGTTTAGGTCATTTTACCTTGTGTAGACGTCCCGAACGCCCCGGGAGGGTTAAGTCCCGTTCCGTTCATATTGGGGTCACTACAGTTCAAGGACTCAAATGTCATGGTTCTTAATCTTGAACCAAAGAGTCCAAATCCGGCAAATCGATTTTGAAAATAGATTTTTTGAAAAGAAGTGCCAAACATGGACTGCTTTGCCAGATACAGAGTCGCCACCTAAATGTTTTTTTTAATGGGAAATTTAGGAAACCCTGACTCGGTGCCAAAGGCCACGTGTCCGTCATCACCAAAGTTGCCTCGGCTCGGGAACTTGGGTACGATTGGGGAAGGTCACTTCGTGAGCACCCCCGCTCGCCCGGTCAAAGACCGGCCTCTACTAACCATGATATCTATTTTTGAAAACATTGTGTGTTCTTATTCCGGTTATTAGCCTAGATTTACTATGTGATGCGCACAGCATACAAGTATAGACTGAGTCGCCTGAATTGGAACAAAACATTTCATGTTTGTTTGTTTGAAAATGGTTTGATGGTGCTACCCGCAGGTAGGCTAAGACGTGGATTTGCCACCCTCGGGTGGGCTTAGAAAACATGATTTTGCCACTATCTAGTGGGCTTAAAACAAACATTTGATGAATTGTCCCAATTCAAGTAACCCAACCTCCACCCACAGGCATTCAAGGCAGTTATATCACATAAGCACATAACCTCATGGTAAGCATGCTATTCATGGCAGTCACTCACACGCATGCAAGGATGCTAAAGCATAAAACTCACCGAGTACCCCAAGCCAAAACAGAAGCTCATTAGAAATCATGCATGATCCTAAATATACAGAATTGCCTAATGCAACACATGCAAAAATGCAAACTATAGCAGGCTCGGCTATTCTAAACATGGTATATGGAATGCTATAACTAACACGTATTCAATTTGGAATTGAAATACAAATGCAGTTTGTATGATGCGCCGAGCCCGGTGCATGCAAAACAGATGAATGATGCAAACATGCTGTCATACTGTATGCTAATTGAAATATGCCCTAATCTAACCATCATAAGCAGGTAAATAAAAGGGAAGAAAGACGTGGGGTTGGAAGACATACATCACACTCACGCACACTTATTACAATTATGCCCTCGCACAGAGGGTCCGAATAAATAATACAGTCCCAAATGAAAGAATAATGCAGTCCAAATAATACAGTCCAAATAATGTACAAATTCCTAATTAATTTACAAATTAACTAAGAAAATAATAAAACTGGCATGCAAGCCAGGGACTGCCTTGATTCTGCTCCGGACGATGAAATGATGCATGTTTGGGCTGCTTTGCACGGAAATCCACTGGAATGCCCCAATTAGCCTCTATTTTGCAATGATTCTTGAAAAGCGCGCCAAGCCTCGGAAGACCGCTAATTCTTGATATGCTGCAACAGAGAGCAGGAAAGGGGCATAGCAATGCATTTTCACAAATGTATGCATGTCTCGATCCTCGTACCACCAATCACGCATCTCGATGCATGATGGCCGAGGAGCCGAATTGCACAACTCAATATAGAATGAATGCATATGAACACTACAACAAAACCTAACTCCATCATGGATAATCCGGAGTGTCGGTGACTTGGTGTAGACACCCCATTTTTGACCGACCTTAAGACTCAGACGTCACCGATTGAGCGCTCGGTGATGTTGCATATTGTGCTCGTTCAGAAGTCTCAGAGTCGCGGCCGTGCGCCCTGCCTCCGGACTTCCGAACTCTCCTCTGTGCCTTGCCTCGGTTTGCGAATCGGACTCGGTTTTCTCTGTTTTCTTTCCTGAGGGGAGGGAGAGGTCCCGTAGACCATCTCTCAGTGGCCGTGGGCTACATTCCGTGGCCGTAGGCCATTTTGCCCATTTCGGAGCCCGGTTCTCGGTTTTCGGAGCCGTCAGGCCGTGTGCCTCGGTTCGGGACCACCCAACCATCTCCGATTCCTCCGGCTTTTGTCATGCATCTCATTTACTCCCTTTCGAGGGACACTGGGGTCTTAGATACCCACTTCGTGGCCGAATGCCACTTTCGGTGCTTAACAGCCTATTTTCGGGACCCCGAACTGCGTGTTTTGGTCCCCGAGCATTCGTTTTGCATCGGTTTTCGTTCATTTTTGGCAGGTACCTTTGTTTTATCACCAGGAAGATCACTGGAGGGTGGGAGGCCAGCAATTGTCTCAGCAAGCAGTTATGCTCTTCCGGCGCCCCCCGGCGCCCGTTTTTCTCACTTCCGGGCTAATGTTGAACACCCTAGGGCCATTTTCTTCGAGCCAAAACCACATATTTGTGTTGTACACACATGGGAGGATCCTAAAAACACATGGCCGGCCAATAACTCCAATTGAACCTTTTGAACCCCTCTTTAAATTGGCCTATTCTCTCTCCTGTTTTAGAGTTGCCAAATTTGAACCACATGGTTGTGTTGAGAAGACCTGGGAGGACACCAATACTTGGTGGCCGGCCACTAAATCAATTTGGCCTTTTTGACCCTTGGCCGGCCGGCCATAGGGGGTGGCCGGCCGGCCACCTGCAACAAAAACACTTGGCCGGCCATGATCCCCATGATGTGTACTTTACAGCTGTGCACCTTTTTCTCCCAAAAGATCTGTATCCGGGGGAGACAACTAGTGGAGGGAAGCTTGGTTCACCTTTTCCCTCCCTTGCTCCCCCTTTTTGGTCTATATAACCAAGCTCCAAAATCTGATTTTAGGGTTGAAAAAAAACCCTTGAAACCTCTTGCATTGCCTCTCCCAATCTCTCTCATTTCAAGCTCAAAACTCCAAGTTCCAACTCCATTTCTTCATCATCATCAAGCATCACCACCACCACTCCATTTCCAGCAGCAAGGAGAGGTCCTCAGCAGCTAGAAGGCATCCATTATTCAAGCAAAAGGCAGCCAAGACTTGTCTACAAGGGTAAGCTTCCATTTCCCTCTTTTGTAGCACTTTCTTGCCTCTTTTCTTAAGCCTATTTGCTCACTGTTTTAGGCTCCGACCTTAACTGAAACTAGGTCTATTTTGAGCTGTTCTTAATGTTTGTTCAAGGGATCAACCCTGTTTGAGCCCTCTATGGTGCACTTGTTTCAATATCCTCTTGTATGTCAATATTTTTCATGCTTTTTCTAGCCTATGAGTGATCTGTTTTAGAGCATAATGTAAACTGTGAGTAGGCCTATTTTGAGCCCCTCTTCAACATTTAATAAGGGTTCAACCCTGTTTGGCCTCTCTATCATGCACTTTCTTCATAATCTCTCATATTTACCGTAAATTTGCATGATTTGTTTGACCTACATGTAGTCTGTTTTGGAGCATGTCATGAACTGTGAGTAAGCTTATTTTGTGTCCCTCTACAACATTGTAGAAGGGATCAACCTTTTTTGGGGTCTCCATGTTGTGCTTGTCTTTATATCCCTCTTTGGCCCCCATTTTTGCATACTTTTTTAGGCTTATCTAGCTTCTGTTTTCGGCCATCATCAGAACTGGAAAGAGTCATATTTTGATCTTCTTAACATATTTCATTAAGGTTCTTTGCTGGTTTGATGGATGTTTGGGGTACCTCATGTTATAGCCTTATGTATCCTCAATCTTGCATGGCATTTTTAGCATGTTTGCATACTGAGTTGGGGGATGTCATCTACTGTAATTGTTCATATTTTTAGTCCCTCATCAGTGTTGTAGAAGGGTATTTTTTCCATTTGGGCATCGCATGTATCACTTGCTTCAATACCCCTCTTGCGGAGCCATTTTTGCATACTTGCTTAATCCTATGTATGCTTGCTGTTTAGCCCTTTTTATGACTGAAAAATGCTTGTCTTGGGGCTGCCTTGCTACTGTATTTTCATTCCATGTCCATATTGTGCATGCATTGCATGGCTATAGGCCATTTCGGGCGCCTAATATTGTATTTTGGGATCATTCCATGCTTCGGGTGCGCTTTGGCCATGTTTCGGGGCTGTTTTCCCCCACATTTCAGTGCCAAAATTCATTTGCATGCATTGTATATCATATTTCATGTCATTTCATGCCTTACGGCCATCGCCTCGGTTTGCGCGCCCGTGTGCACGCATTTCGAGGCGCTTCATTTTCATCCATCGACCTCTTATGTGAGTGTGGCTGAGGCTCACTCATGTTAGTGTAAGTCCATTTTGCATTCTGTATGTCATTTTAGTCTCATCGCATTCCGTATGCCATTTTCTCGGTTTGCGCGCCCGTGTGCACGCATTTCGAGGCACTTCATTTTCATCCATCGACCTCTTATGTGAGTGTGGCAGAGGCTCACTCATGTTAGTGTAAGTCCATTTTGCATTTTGTATGTCATTTTAGTCTCATCGCATTCCGTATGCCATTTCCTCAGTTTGCGCGCCCGTGTGCACACATTTCGAGACGCTTCATTTTCATCCATCGGCCTCTTATGTGAGTGTGGCTGAGGCTCACTCATGTTAGTGTAAGTCCATTCTGCATTCTGTATGCCATTTTAGTCTCGTCGCATTGCGTATGTCATTGTCTCGGTTTGCACGCCCGTGTGCACGCATTTCGAGGCACTTCATTTTCATCTATTGGCCTCCCGTGTGAGTAGGGTTATGGCTCTCTCATGTTGGTGTAAGCCCATATTGCATCGCATATCTCATTTTAGTCCTGTTGCATTCCGTATGCCATTTTCTCGGTTTGCGTGCCCGTGGGCACGTATTTCGAGACATCTCATTTTAGTCTCATTGCATATCATTTCCATGCCATTTCATGCCTTACGGCCATCGCCTCAGTTTGCGCGCCCGTGTGCACGCATTTCGAGGCGTTTCATTTTCATCCGTCGGCCTCCTATGTGAGTGTGGCTGAGGCTCCCTCATGTTAGTGTAAGTCCAATTTGCATTGCGTATGCCATTTCATGCCTTAGGATCATCGCCTTGGTTTGCGCACTCGCGTACACGCATTTTGAGGCATCTCATTTTCATAGCATTGTGCATGCTAGGATTGCATATCAGCTGCATTCATGCATGTCATGCATATTGCATTGTGTTCGGGATAGGAGTTAGCCCGGGCACGGGAAACGAGGTACGTTCCGTACTCCGAGTGACGGAACGGGTCTCAATTCCCCAGTCACCGACGCTCCGGATTACCCATGATGGAGTTAGGTTTTGTTATAGCACTCATATACATTCATCCTATATTGAGTTGTGCAATCCGACTCCTCGGCCATCATGCATCGAGATGCGTGATTGGTGGCACGAGGATCGAGGCATGCATATATGTGTGAAATACATTGCTATGCCCCTTTCCTGCTCTCTGTTGCAGCAAAATGAAGAATCAGCAACCTTTCGGAGTCTGGCACGCATTTCGAGAAACATTGCAAAACAGAGGCTAATTGGGGTATCCTAGTGGATTTCCGCGCAAGGCAGCCCAAACTCGCAGCATTCGTCAGAATCAAGGCACCCCTGGCTTGCACGCCAGTTTACAGTTTTTCTTAGATAATTTGTTAATTAATTAGGAATTTGTATATCATTCGGACTGTATTATTCTTTCATTTCGGACTGTATTATTTATTCGGACCCTCTGCGCGAGGGCATAATTGTAATAAGTATGGGTGAGTGTGATGTATGTCTTCCAACCCCACGTCTTTCTCCCTTTTATTTACCCGCTTATGATGGTTAGATATAGGGCATATTTTAATTAGCATACAGTATGACAGCATGTTTGCATCATTCATCTGTTTTGCACGCACCGGGCTCGGCGCATCATACAAACTGCATTTGTATTTCAATTCCAAATTGAGTACATGTTAGCTGTAGCATTTCACATGCCATGTTTAGAATAGCCGAGCCTGCTATAGTTGCATTATTGTATGCGTTGCATTAGGCATTTCTGTACAATTAGGATCATGCATGATTTCTAATAAGTTTCTGTTTTCGGCTTGGAGTACTCGGTAAGTTTTATGCTTTAGCATCCTTGCATGCGTGTGAGTGCTGCCATGAATAGCATGCTTACCATGAGGCTATATGCTTATGTGATATAACTGCCTTGAATGCCTGTGGGTGGAGGTTGAGTTATTTGAAGTGGGACAATTCATCAAATGTTTGTTTTAAGCCCACTAGATAGTGGCAAAATCATGTTTTCTAAGCCCACCTGAGGGTGGCAAATCCACGTCTTAGCCTACCTGCAGGTAGCACCAGCAAACCATTTTCAAACAAACAAACATGAAATGTTTTGTTCCAATTCAGGCGGCCCAGTCTATACTTATTTGCTGCGAGCATCACATAGTAACCTAGGCTAATAACCGGAATAAGAACTCACAATGTTTTCAAAATAAGATATCATGGTTAGTAGAGGCCGGTCTTTGACCGGGCGAGCGGGGGTGCTCACGAAGTGACCTTCCCCAATCGTACCCAAGTTCCCGAGCCGAGGCAACTTTGGTGATGACGGACACGTGGCCTTTGGCACCGAGTCAGGGTTTCCTAAATTTCCCAAAAATAAAATATTTAGGTGGCGACTCTGTATCTGGCGAAGCAGTCCATGTTTGGCATTTCTTTCAAAAAAATCTGTTTTCCAAAACGATTTTCCGGATTTGGACACTTTGGTTCAAGATTAAGAACCGTGACACAAATCGAGTCCGAGCTGTAACGAGGTCCCCCGCGGGCTTGTTACACTTGGGAATTGAGACACGTTCCGTCACTCGGAGTACGGAACGTACCTCGTTTCCCGTGCCCGGGGTAACTCCTATCCCGAACACGATGCGATATGCATGACATGCATGAAATGCAACTAATATACAATCCTAACATGCACAATGTTATGGAATGGCATACACGCTACACGAGGTAATGCACAACTGGGCATACACAATGCTATGGGTGAAATGGCATACGCAATGCAATAATGGGCTTACACCAACATGAGAGAGCCTCAGCCACACTCACATAGGAGGCCATCAGATAAAAACAAGACAACTCGAAATGCGTGCACGCAAACCGAGGACCGACCCTCAGGCACCGAAATGCCACTCTAATGAGACATGGCAAAGACATGGAATATGATATGCAAACATGCAAAAATCAGTAGCAAAATGAGGGGCAAAACAGCCCCGAAACAAGGCGAAATGACGCCCGATGCAAGGAACGAGTCCCGAAACATGGAATTAAGCACATGAAATGGCCTATAGCTATGCAATGCATGCATGATTCGTACATGAAGTGAGAAGACAGAAGCTAGGAAGCCCCAAGACAAGAATTTTTACAGTTCAAAACATGGCCAAACAGTGGGTACAAATAGGGCAAAATTAGCATGCAAAAATGGGGGGCCAAGAGAGGTAATGAAGCAAGTCATAGCTTCTGATCTCAAACACAGAAGGCCCCTTCTACAATGTTGAACAGGGGCCAAAAATATGAACATTTACAGTTTATGACAGCCTCCAAATCAATATTAAAACATGCTCAAAATGCAATGCAAGATTAAGGCCATAAGAGGGTATAACATGAAGTACACAAAAAATCCATCAAATAGCCAAAGACCCTTAATGAAACATGACAAGGGGGTCAAAATATGGCCACTTTCAGTTCTGATCATGGCCGAAAACAGAAGCTAAAATGAGCTAACAAAGCATGCAAAAATAGGGACCAAAGAGGGGCAATGAAACAAGTCATACATGGAGGTCCCAAACAAGGTTGAGCCCTTATTCAATGTTGAAGAGGGGCTCAAAATAGGCCTAACTACAGTTTATATCATGCTCAAAAACAGATTACACATATGCTAAAAATACCATGCAAAATAATGGCATACAAGAGGGTATTGAAGCAAGTGCACAATGGGGGGCTCAAACAGGGTTGAGCCCTTAAACAAACATGAAGAATGGCTCAAAAAAATGACCCTTTAAGTTAGGGTTGGAGCCCAAAACAGTAAGAAAATAGGCTAGAAAGTTGTGGCAAAAATGAGCTACAAAAGAGGGAAAATGGTCTTACCCTTGAAGCCCACTTCTTTGCTGCCTTTTGGACCAAGGAATGATGCCTCTAAGCCTCTGAAAAAACCCCTCCTTGCTACTGGAATGGAGTAGTGGTGGTGGTGCTAGGTGGTAGTGAGAGAGTGGTGTAGAACTTGGAGTTTTGAGAGCAATGGAGATAGATATGTGTGTATGAGCTTGAGAGCAAATTCCAACCCTTTCTTAGAGCTGGGAGGCCAGCTATATGGACAAGAATGGGGGAGAAATGGAGGGAAAAAAGTGGAGGGAAATGACATCAATTTTCCCTCCAAAAAAAGTTCCCTCCGGATGTAGTTTTTGGAGGGAAAAGAGCACACAGCTGTAATGTACTCCCTGTAAGGAAGCTGGCCGGCCAGTTATCAAAGCTGCAGGTGGCCGGCCGGCCACCCCTATGGCCGGCCGGCCAAGGGGCAAAATGGTCCAGAGGAATTTTTGGCCGGCCACCACAAAAAGGTGTGTCCTCCCATGTGTCCTCAACAAAACCCTGTGGTTGGAAATTGGCAACTGTAAGACAGGAGAGACAACAAGCCACTTTTAGGAGGGGTTCAAAAGGTCCAGGTTGAATTACTGGCCGGCCATAAACTTTTAGGGTCCTCCCATGTGTGTACAACACAATATGTGGTTTGGGGGTGAAGATAGTGGCCCTAGGGTGGTCAACATTGGCTCGGAAGTGAGAAAAACGGGCGTCGGAGGGCGGCGGAGGAGGAATATAACTGGTTGCTGAGACAATTACTAGCCTCCCGCCCTTCTGTGACCTTCCTGGTGATAAAACAGAGGTACCTGCAAAAAATGAACGAAAACCGATGCAAAACGAATGTTCGGGGGCCAAAACACGCAGTTCGGGGTCCCGAAAATAAGCTGTTAAGCACTGAAAGTAGCATTCGACCACAAAGTGGGTTTCTCAGGCCTCAGTGTCCCTCAAAGGGGAGTAAATGAGATGCATGCCAACAACCGGAGTAGTCGGAGATGGTTAGGCAGTCCCGAACCGAGGCACACGGCCTGACGGCTCTGAAAACCGGGAACCGGGCTCCGAAATGGGCAAAATGGCCTACGGCCACGAAATGTAGCCCACGGCCACTGAGAGATGGTCTACAGGACCTCTCCCTCCCCTCAAGAAAAGAAACAGAGAAAACCGAGTCTGGTTCGCAAACCGAGGCAAGGTACAGAAGAGGGTTCGGAAGTCCGGAGGCAGGGCTCACGGCCGCGACTCTGAGACTTCTGAACGAGCACAATATGCAACATCACCGAGCGCTCAATCGGTGACGTCTGAGTCTTAAGGTCGGTCAAAAATGGGGTGTCTACAGTTGCCCCTCTTTGACAGAACTCGGAAGTCACAAGTGACGGTAGTGATTGTCAAAGCCCAGAGACGACCCATTTTTGACAAGGCCGAAGACTTAGACAATCATACAAGATGAACAGAGATATGCCCGCAGGCGTGCCCGCGGGCAAAGGGGGCAAAATGCAAAGCGATATGCACGGAGCCAGATGTAACTTAATGATCATGCAAATACAGCAAGCTGTAATGAAGCAAGTATTCGCAAATAGATGCAACAGTTTTAAGCAAGAATGCAAAGCAACAACTACATTTCATGCAGTTAGGAATGCGGAGAATCATTCAATTTTCGTCGCGTCTCACACGGAGAAGATACGATACCTGCGCAATTCGTCTGGTCGCACCAGCCTCAAATGAACCGTACATACAATATCGTGCCTGCAAAAGAGAGGAATTGAACAAGCATAATATGCTGACAACATATATTCAATGTGATTCTGATAGTTTGACACACGCAGTGCCGGCGAGCGAATGCATCGCAATGCGAGAAGGGAACGTGCGTGACGACGCATGCTCAAGCACAGAGGTACGATAATATCAAGAAAACATGCATGACAATGCAAGTATGTTCATGAGAATGCAGGTTATGTGCACAACAATGCAAAACGAGCATAAATCAGGGCGTCCGTTTGTTGCGAAACAACGAGCAAGGAAACGCGCATTTCGGTGGAGGCGACTCGATCGCGGCCCCCGGTTCACTTCCCGGAGAGATTACAACACATTCAAAAAGGATAGACTTTGATTCCGGTGAATGATGATGAGACACATGTCAGAAATTGGAGCTGACGTCCCGACGGGGCGATTTCGCGACCGGAAGTGCACTTGTCTTGAACTTTTTCAGGTCCCGGAAACTCCAATCTTCCTCAAAATTTGCAGAGAGCTAGGTGGGCATGTGGGGATCACCACCGGCCAGTTATCTTCCCCAGGGGAGGCCACCGGCCAGTTTTCAAAAAGTAAATGGCCGGCCAGCCAGAAAAGGTGGCCGGCCGGCCACTTGCCCAAATCCGCGGGCAATTTTGTCTTTTCACCTCATTTTCTTTATATTCTCTTGCCCAATGACTTCGAGCTCACAACCACAGCTGCGAAAACTTCTTCTCCACCTCCCCAAACCATTTTCCTCTTCAGATCTGAGCTCTATACGCGTTTTCCAACGCCCCACGCAAGTTGTTTTCGCGAAAACATTCGATTTTAAGCACTTTGAACCGATTAAATTTTGATTTCGGGGCTTCTTTTCTCATTTTCACCACTTGAGGTAAGTTTGTCTCAATATTTGGAAGATTTTCTCGGGGGTTGACTTTTGTTGACTTTTTCATTTCCCGAGAGTTGACTTTTGTTGACTTTTTCCAATTTTGGCTCATTTTTGCTCATTTTTTGCTCCTTTTGCAGATTTTCCGAAATGGCGGGTAATTTTCCTCACGGTGGAGGTCCTCCAGGTGCCGGGGATGACTTCGATGTCATGACGCTACCCCCGAGGGTCTGACCCTTTATTCCCGAGAGATACACCCCGCCGGTACACGTTCTTCTGCGGGCCATTTTTCGTCACTACACTGTCTTTGATGATCGAGCACCCGGAGATTTACTTCTGCGAGAGCCAGAGCATCACCTCTCTTACGAGGCACGAGAGGTATTTTATTTCATTTTCTGCATTTTTCGTGCATTTCGTGCTTTTGCCATTCTTGAACACACAGTTTAGCCTATGACATAGTACTTTGTTTGCATTCAAAACATGTGGCTTAAACACTTGAATTTCTGAACACTCTGCTCATTGATTGATTGTGAACGCACGGCACACATTAGTTAAGAATTGAACACACGCCTCAAGCACTGATTTGTCGAACACACAGCACGAATTTGAAAGTGAACACACAGCACACACTGACTAAGAGTAGAACATGCAGTCCAAAACTCTGATTTTCTGAACACACAGCTCGAATTGATGGTGAACACACAGCCCACACTGGTTGAGAGTAGAACACGTAGCCCAAACTCTGATTTTCTGAACACACAGCTCAAATTGACGGTGAACACACAGCACACACTGATTTAGAGTAGAACACGCAGCCCAAACTCTGATTTTCTGAACACACAGCTCAAATTGACGGTGAACACACACCACACACTGATTTAGAGTAGAACACGCAGCCCTAACTCAGATTTTCTGAACACACAGCCCAAAATTGATGGTGAACACACAGCCCACTGATAGAGAAGAACACGCAGCCCTAACTCTGATTTTCTGAACACACAGCTCAAATTGATGGTGAACACACAGCCCACTGATTTAGAGTAGAACACGCAGCCCTAACTCAGATTTTCTGAACACACAGCCCAAAATTGATGGTGAACACACAGCCCAAATTGATGGTGAACA
>JAPPVO010002466.1:0-30600 GCA_030407325.1 Camellia japonica | reverse complement strand
TTGAGCACCCTGTAACTGGTCAAATAAGTCATCAATACGCGGTAATGGATATTTATTTTTCACAGTTACCTTATTCAGTTCACGGTTGTCAATACAAAGTCTCAGTGAGCCGTCTTTCTTTTTCACAAACAAGACAGGTGCGCCCCACGGTGAAGTACTAGGCCTGATGAACTTTTTGTCTAACAGTTCTTGCAGCTGAACTTTCAGTTCTTTCAATTTGGTAGGTGCCATTCGGTATGGAGCTTTAGATACTGGCTGTGTACCCGGAATTACATCAACGGTGAACTCAATCTCCCTATCAATCAAATCCCCTGGCAGATCATCTGGAAAAACATCTGAGAATTCTCTGATTACAGGAATACTGTTCACATTAGCTTTATCATCAGTAGGTACAGTCAATACATAACACAGATACCTTTTACACCCCTTCTTAATCAATTTACAGGCTTTTATAGATGAAATCAGATATGGGGGAGGTACTACTCCAATCCCATTAAACACAAATTCGGGTAAACCAGGTGGACGGAAAATCACTTGTTTAGTTACACAGTCAATAGTAGCATGATATTTTTGTAACCAGTCCATCCCCAATATTACATCAAAATGGTCAATATTCAATGGCAGTAAGTCAATATACAGATGCATATCCCCAACAATAATTTCACATGCAGGGTACATATAAGCACAAGTCACAGATCCCCCGACAGGTGAAGATACAGCTAACAAGTAATTCATGGGTTCCAATGGTCTATTCAGTTTTCGCGAAAAAGCATGCGATACATATGAATGTGTAAACCCCGAATCAATCAGAACATAAGCATTTTGAGTACAAATAGAGAGAATACCTGACACAATAGTCTCGGTATTCTGCACATCTTCCGGTACTAGTGCGAACACTCGGCCCTGCCTCATAGGCTCTTTCCCGGTAGCTTTAGGGTTAGGTTTTGGTGCAATAGTTGATGCCGCTGTGCTAGGTGCAGCTTTACTATTGCCCTGTGAAGTGGAAGGGCAATCTTTGACCATGTGGCCCACCTTGCCACACCTGTAACAAGCACCAGAAATTTTATAACAAACTCCCTTATGGTTCTTACCACATTCAGAACAGGGCGGTATGGAACGGTTCCCTTGATTAAAAGTAGTCGTTGACCCTGTGTTTTGCTTTTCTTGAATTTAAAACCCTGCCTTTTACCACGCCATTCAGACACTGGTGTTTCAGTTTGTTTCAGTACCTCGATGTTCGACTCAGCCATTAATGCTCGGTCAAAAACATTTACATAGTTCGGTAGCTTTAAAACATTTATTCTGTCAAGGATCGCAACATTAAGGCCGCCTTCAAATTTCCTGGCCTTCTTGTAGTCAGTGTCCACCATATGTGGTGCATATCTAGCAAGTTCGGTGAACTTTGTTTCATACTCGGCTACCGACATGGTGCCTTGCCTCAGCTGTTCAAACTCAGTCACTTTTCTGTCCCTGACACACTAAGGGAAAATACTTTTCGAAGAAGGCTCCTTTGAATTGAGCCCAAGTCATAATGGTGTTGGTGTCACGGACTAGCATCCACCACCTTCTCGCCTCTTCTTGTAAGGTAAAGGTGGCCAACAATACTTTATGTGCTTCAGAGCACGGGAACACTTCAAATAACTTTTCTGTTTCAAGAACCCAGGCTTCAGCTTTTAGTGGTTCAAGGCCTCCCTGAAAGGATGGCGGTTTCATTTTGCTGAACTTCTGGGTGAGAGCAATTATATCCCCATCATTAACATTTGGTTCCGGCTATACCGGAGGAGGAGGTGGGGGCTGTTGGTTCTGTTGTTGTTGTTGCCTTAAGGCTTCAGTTAATAGTTCAACAGTTCTTACCTTGGATGATTCAGTTTCATTAGCAGTGCTTGCATTATCCATTTCACTATATGCAACATAGTAATTATAAACATAGGAAGTTGCATACTTTAAACATTTAAACATAAGCAGTTATATGTTTAAACACATTAACACATATTCATGTCATGTCCACACACCCTTTTCATGCTCATGTGATGCCCTAATTGCTTTTCGAGGACACCCTATAGCTCATTTGGACACGTGTGTGCGGTATAACTCGTGGTTAAATATCGCTCTGATACCACTCTGTCACGACCCAAACCCGCCCCTATGGGTTTAGCACCGTAACCGGCCAGTAATCCATGATTACCGAAGGCTTGCTTAACAGTAGAACAGTAAAACAGAGTACAGGGGCTGGCGGAAGCCAAAACAGTAATTTAAACAATGTCCAATGAGCTGTGACAGTCTGTATGCAAAAAGACTTTTCATACATATATACAATCATTGCAAAACAGTAAGTACAACATTTACAATCATTCAGGACAGGGACTTAATCCCTGTTAAAACAGTACAGTAACAGTCTATACAGTCTATACAAAACAGAACAGAAGGGGGGAAACTAAAACACCCCAAAGCCGTAGCTTGAACGGGCTCGGAACCTCGTAGTGAGGCACAGTAGTTGGCTTTGACAAAAGGGAGTCTAACCTACGCTCCTAGCTCTGGTCTGGTGCCTGAACGCCTATATATATGAGCAGTGAGCTAAAGCCCAGTGAATAACATAATGCGTAAAGAGGTTAAGAATGAATGTCCTGACAATAATGAAAACAGTTCATTAACTTAGTATTTCAGTCATTCAGTCATAACAGTCATATGTGGTACATCCATTAGCATAGCAGTATAGTAAACAGTAGGTCTTAAAAGACCGAGCAGTCAGTGATGGCCATCATAACAGTAAACAGAAGTTCCAAGATAGGAACTGACAGAGATCTCTGTAACAGTAACCGTAACAGTAACAGTAGTTGCTAAGGATGCCACAATACAGTTCAGAATAGAGGACATACATTCATTCAGTTAACAGTACAGTTTAACCATTTAGAAGATATTCATATTTGAACATATCTTTACACAATTGTTACTCACAGAGTTCTAGGCTACAATTAAGCTAGAGCGCGTCCTCAGATGCCAACCCTACACAGTTACAGATTGAACACACACTAAGCTACACAGTTGGGAAAATAATAACTTAATCCCTAATTTGCCTCGGTGTGGTTCTACATCTATATCCTCATTAAGATGCTTAAACTAGACCTAAGAATGCCTAGGATGGGATGAGGATGCAAAGATGCACTTTAAAAGCATTTTCAGAATTTTCAGAAAACAGGGGTCCCGCTCGAGCGTATGTTACTCCGCTCGAGCGTGCATGCAGACAAAGGTTTCCGCTCGAGCGTACTACAAAACAGTCAAAAGTGCTAGATAGGTGAAATTCACGCTCGATTGGGCGCTCGACACCCGCTCGAGCGTAAGACACAATGTCCCGCTCGAGCATAAATTACCCCGCTCGAGCGGACTGCAAAACACAACAAAATGCTGGGAGCACGATTTTCACGCTCGAGCGCCAGTCACCCCGTTCGAGCGTGAGTTCAAAATCTGGAATTTCCAGATTTGAACTTCAAGCTCAAAATCAAGTTTCAATGTACCAAATTCAATTCCTATGGGCCCATTTCCTGGAAAACACTTGTAAATACATAGTATGACATGATTTAAAGCTCAATTTGTAAAATCAAGGCCCAAAGGTAAGGGAATTAAACCCAATTTCAAACAACACTTCAAGAACATGGTGAATGTGTAACATGCAAGACTTTAAACCACTTTCAAGTTTTAAATACTTTCTCTACTGAGCCAATTCATCCAAAAACAAGATGAAATCATGGACTTTAACATAAACATGAGCATGCATGCACCAATTGCCATGAAATCAACATCCAAATGCAAGGATATAAACATGCATGCAAAGATTAAGCTTCCATTCAACAATTTAGCACCAATTCTAGACTCCACCCTCAAATGGACCATGAACCATGCAAGAACAATCTTAAATACATCAATAAAAGGTTGAATTTTCTACCTTGGGTCCCCAATTACAAGTCTAGAAGCTCAATCAAGCAAGAACTCCTTTAATCTTCTTAATTTCCAAGCAAAACCAAGCAAAACAAAATGAAAACCAACTCTTCTAGGTCCCTCTCTCTCTATAGTCGGTTTATGTCTCTCAAATGGCTGATGAAATGTGTTAAGGCTCACATATGTGAATCAACTAAAGGCTTAAGACTTGGCCCACTAAGTGGTAGTTTGGCAATTAGAGCTAATTATGCAATTTAGCTTATTTTAATCTAATTTAATCATACTAAATCACATTTCAGATAAATATGCCATAAAATCTTATAAATTCTAATGATCATAAAACATCAATCGATTTCAGATTCGGCCGCCGATAAGGCCTTCAATTCGCAATTTAAAACATAAAACATGGACAGATAAGTTTAACAGTCAATAGATAGATATGCATTTAAACTAGCGCATTCAATCAGTCAGTCTCAGTTTAGCAGTAATCAGTGGTTAATCGATAAACAGTGGTGAAGGTTGTTACAACAGGCACGAATCATCCCGAGTAGTACAAGTCGTTTACTCTAAACTATGTTAGCAAAACGACCCGTCTCTCATAGCATGACTCGTCCCGTACTTTGAATACAAACACAAAGAATACTAATGTATGGAAAGCATTAAACAATCACAGAGAGTAAAATGCTTGAAGAAAAGAACGAAACAACTATTTATAAACTTCTAAAACATCCATACATTCATTCAAACCAATTTACAATTAAAGCTCATGAAAAATTCCATTACATGGCTAGGGTTTCATCAAAACCCTAGAAAAGACGACTAGCCACTCATGGAGGAGTGGAAAGAGGAAGAAGATGAGGAAGAAACCTCCATGGAAGTGTCCTTTAAGCTTTGGTAGAAGCTTCTCTCTTTGGAACCCTAGCCTCCCTCTATTTTGTATTCAATTTTCGAACCCTAGGTTTGACTGATTTTCTGTATTTTATTCGGAGCAAAACAGACCAAAAAGTTCGTGCACGCATCCCTCGGTGGGCCGCTCGTGCGGTGGTGGGCAGCACGTGCGGTGGTCTGGTGGGCTCGGATTTTTCACGTCTCGCTCGGAGAATCTGATTTCGCGCCCCCTTTTGATTGAATTTTTATATTTCCTGCCAAATCTGTACAAGTGCACGAAACACATCATCTCCACCAAATAAATAAAATTAAAAGACAAAAAATGTAACCTAAGTGGCCTCAATGTGGTACCTTTTGGCCTACATCACACCCCCCAACTTACATTTTGCTAGTCCTCGAGCAAAACCAAAGAAATAAGAAAAGTAAAATACTCTTAGCCACTTTCGTAGGGAACACGATTGCATTTAGCATATGTAACAAGCCTTTAAACCACAAGGTTACCCCAAGTGGACGAGTATAGTCTCGTGAGGGTTTTCAGAAATGATACCCACAAACATCAACATATTCATATCCGCTCAACAACAATTAACCACACTACTCCACACAACAACCAACTTATGTGCCACTACAGTATGATATTAAGACATGATGAGTCATTGAAGGCATAGTGGACAAGTATGAAGGAATCTATTGGGTTTAAATCACAATTCAGTTAATACAAAAGTAGAGTCCCCTATACTTGTGAATGCTAGTAGAAACATCATTAGTACCCTCGGTGTACAGTGCAATCTCCATATTAGTTAACTATCCACTATAATAGCCCAGTGTAACGCATAATAACACTCAACAAATACAGAAAAACTAAACTGTTGCAACCAAGCTTCTCATTTTTTTTTTTTTGAAAGACTGTGCAATGTCCTGATCCATTAAGCTTTCCAGTCAGCCCATGTAACAAGCATTGGGCCAATAACTCCCAAACCAGACGGTTTTAGGGCACTAGGTGTAGAGACACCCCTACGGGCTTAATAACTCGAGCTGAAAAGGCTACGAATCCGAACTAGTCATTCTCTTTATTTTTCCTTAACTGTGCAATGTCTAGGTCCCTTAAGCTTTCTAATTAATCCATGTAGCAAGTATTGGGCCAATGACTCCTAAACCAGAGAGTTTTAGGGCACTAGGTGTAGAGACACCCCTACGGGCTTAATAACTCAAGTTAAAGAGGCTACGAACCCAAAGAAGTCAAGTTTTTTTTTTGTTTTTTTTATTTTTTTATTTTTTATTTTTTAAGAATCTTGGCTACTCATTTATTCTTTTCTGCAACCTCAACCATTATCAATGATGTATACCAGGGATTATAATAAAGAGGTCACTACTATGATAGTGTGTTCATGTGAATTAAGACATACTCATGACAAGTGTACTAATACCACAAACACAAACAACTATCCTAGTGCAAACATCACATTTGAGTATTTACCCAATAAACCCTTTTCATACAAGCCCACTATGTTCCCCAATTAACGTATGTTCATATCATTACCATACTGGCACAAAGTAAACATTAAGTGAAGTGGTGCAAATCAAGTGTAGCAAGTACAAACATGAATAGTTATTACAAATACCCTCACCCCTAACTGGAATATAACATTGTCCTCAATGTAAGCAAGTAGACATGAGATAATAAAATGAGAGAGAGAATCTTACCAGACAGCATGGGCGCACATCCAGCGAGTCAAGGACACCCAAATACACTTTTGGATTTTTTTTTTTTTGTGGACAGTAGAAAAGAGAAAGAAAAAGAAAATAAAACAAACAAAATGAATAAGGAAAGAAAATAAAAGAAATATACAAGAATCACTAATGTGGATCTGGCGGTGGTGGTGGGAAATGTTGCTCAAATAGGGTATGCATCAGTGTCCGAGTCTTGAACGCCTCGTCATGAACCCTAGTGCCATGCTGATCGAACTGCCGATCAAACTGATCAAACCGCTGATCAAACTGATCAAATCGCTGCCCACTCAAATCCCGGTATGCATAGAAGTCAGTGTGCAGAGAGGCAACTGACTGCTGATACCCATCAAATGCCGCCCGTGAGTAATCCCGGTCAGCCTGGTAGTCGTTCCGGAGATCAACCATAGATTGATGAAGGGCGGCTTAATTATCCATAATAGCCTGATATTGCGCCCTCGTCATATGGAATGGCGGTGGTGCGGCGGCGGGCTCGACTGGGGCATCATTAGGATTTGCCGAGGCCTCGGAAGAACTAGTGGAGGCGGCAGGCGAGCAGTGGTTTGACGCCAGTGAGTTCTACCATAAAATAGGGGCGGCGGAAGCTGAACCTCATTAGCCTGCAGTAGATATGTCCCTTGGGCTTTGATGAGCGCTGCAATGAGGTTGGCAAAAGGGAGGGCCCATGTAGAACTACCTCGGGTATTGCGTATTTTGACTTCATTAAAGACTCAGTGCATCTGGTTGTAGATCAAAGTAGGGATGTCCACCCAAAATCCGAAGTCAAAATGATGTAAGGCACGGAGGAAGTCCCCTCACTGCTCTTCCTTGTGGCCAAGAGGAATAACATTTTTTTTCAATACCACATCGAGGAAGAGAAGGCGGCGTGGTAAATTAGCCCGCCGGATGCTCGTACGGTTGTCATCCTCCTGACGCCCCTCATAAAACTCAGTCATCAGTTCCGGGATGGTGAGTTCCCGAGTGAATACTAGGAATTGTTCTGCAGTGATAGGGTCCATGGAACAGTGGAGGACCTCGGCAATTGTAGTTGGAGTGACCACTAACTCCACTCCGTCAACAATGGAGCAAAGAGCTCCCGGGGCCTCGTCGCTGACGTACATATGCTGATAAAAGAGGCGCACAATGCGCGGGTATGCCGGTTCAGTAACGGTGCAGATGCCCAAGAGGCCCCGGTCTTCAAGTTGTTGAATACTCCATGTAGTGGTTTGATGGCAACGAAAGAAGTCCACATCAAAGGATGTATCACATGCCACTGGTTTGGTGGCCCAAGCATCTGTTGGCATATCCCTGAATGCAATGTTGGCATTGCGAGGCCGTTTGGGTGCTCGGCGGGATGATGAAGCCATATTTGCACAAAATAGTTCAACCAACACAACAAAAAATGTGGAACCATTATATTAACACTCATCAAAAATAGCATGTATGCATAAATCATTTAAAACCGCATCATCGTCACACCACCGAATTGATTTTATTTATCTACAGACTCACAGTGGAACTACAAATATGAAATAAATAAGAAAATAAAAATAAAATTAAACAATCTAAGTTAGTAGAAAAGAAAAGAAATAAAAATAAAATAAACTGAAGTAAAAATACAGAAAATTAAATAAAATAAAAATAAAAAACTAAACTACTTAACAATAAAAATAAAAATAAAAATAAAAATCACTAACTAAACAAGCCAAACAAAAATAAAAATAGAAATAAAGATAATCCACTAACTAAATAATCTAACCAGAATCACTAATGAAACAATTTAAACTAAGCAATATAGGCAATAAAAAGAAACTAAATTATTATGAGTATTATAAACTTTATTGTTGAGTTTTTTTTTTTTTTTTAAATATATATTTCGGCATGGACCGCACGTGCGTCGGAGAGGGCCGCACGTGCGGCGATGGTGTTCTTACCCAGATTCGCAAATTTTTTATTTTTTATTTTTTTTAAAAGTAAGAACCAGATCTACTACTACAACAATAATAAAAAACAAAGGCTCCACAATATACTCCTACACCCCAAAAGCTACACAAAAAAAAAAAAAAAAAGAAAGGAAAAAAAATTACCTTGAAAAATTGGAGAAAGAGAGAAAAAGAAGATGATTCGCCGGAAAAAATGGTGATCGTCGGAGATTCGACGGACGGAAAGGAAATAGGATGCTGGTGGTGAGATGGTGGTGGGGAGGAAAGAGGGTGAAAGTTAGTAATGGTGAGGTTGGTGGAGTTTGTGGGTGTGTGTGGGGTTTAGAGAGAGAGAGAGAGAGAGAGAGAAGAAGAAGAAGAAGGATGAAGATGAGAAAGATAGATAGAGTTGGGTAAGTGAGGGTCAACAGGTTAGGTTTTGAAAAGTTTGTTTGTTTGTATGTTTGTTTTTTTTTTTTTTAACAAAAATAAAATAAAATAAAATAAATAAAAGAAGTTGACAAATAAATCAATTTTTTTTTTTAGAAATAAAAATAAAGAAAGAAATAAAATAATATATGTATTTAGTTTTATTTGTACTTTATTTATTTAGTTATTTGAAATAAGTAAATAAATTAAAAGTAATAATAAATACATACAAAATCTGCAATTTTTTTTTATAATAAGTAAATAAATAATAATAATAATAATAATAATAATAATAACAGAATATTTTTTTTTTTAAATTGAACAAGTACAACTAATTTTAATTTTTTTTTCATTTGGGCCGCTTGAGCGCCCTATTTGGGCCGCTCCTGCGGCGTTAGACAGTAGCCGAAAATGGTTGGGCCTCTCGTGCGGCGAGCCCAACCGCTAGTGCGGACCATTTTTTTTTTTTCGATCTGGGCCGCTCGTGCGCCGAGTGGGCCGCTCGAGCGCCCTATTTGGGCCGCTCTTGCGGTGTGTTGGGGCCACTCCAGCGGCGCTAAGAAGTATGTATGTTGAGTTGGGCCGCTCGTACGGCAAGCCCAACCGCTCAAGCGGTTTGGGCTGGTTTCCCTTTTTTTTTTTTTATTTAAAAAACACAGAAAGTAAAACAAGTATGACACAATTTTATTTTATTTTATTTTTTTTATTATTATAAAACAAGTATGACACAATTTTATTTTATTTTATTTTTTATTATTATTTTTTATAAAACTCACTGGAAAGAAAAAGAAAAACACAAGGTTGCCTCACTTTAAATAAAATAATGCCACAAAAGTCCAAGCACCTTAAACTGCTCTTAAATATGACTGAGACCACAAAGAGCTAAGCGTCTCAGAAATTAGTTAATAAGAGATGTGCCACAAACTAAAAATAAAAACACACATCAATGCCTTATGCAGGCTACGGAGGGTTCTTTCCACCCACACGCATGCAATGACCTTTTTCTGCTACATTGCAACAGCATAGTTTAACAAAAATAAGAAGCACTCGCAAGCGTACATGCTTCAAGAAAATGGAAAACTAACTCTCAGCACCTAACAAAAGGCACCAAAGTTATGGCATAAAGTTGCCACTTCAGAATCCCCCAGGTAATAAAACCCAGCGTAGTTTATAGCCTTCGGGCTAATATCACCCAAAGTATACTTAACCATTTCTACCTTCAATTGACATCTGAAATAAATATAGCACATAAGAAAATAACGGAATACCTACTAAAAGTATAATCTTCACGCGAAAACCACGGGTACTACTTTTCTTCCTAACTGTGTTTGTAACTTTCCCTATTCTCCAACAGGGTGACAGACTAGGTTGATTCGGTATCTAGAATCGAGGCGCATGAAGCTACCTCAACCTATGGGGCTGCCATACAGAGTTCAAGCCGAGGTAGTTTTGAAGCAATCTCCACACCCCTGGGTATTTAAACCAGACTCTAGTCTCGGAAATCCCAAACCTTTGTGTTCTAGGTTTTGCCATTCGAACTCTAGTTTCCACCGTCTCAGTTGGTCTCCTAGGAACTCACTACAAACATGGTTATGTGGCTATACCAGACCGTCAAATGCCGTTTGGGCACGGCTAACACCAAAGGAATTACACCTTTAGAGGATTTAAAGTCTCCTAGACACAAATAAAGCATAACGAGAACAAAGAAAAACAGAATAGCATAGAAGGGAAAGAAAAGAGAATAAGAAATCAATCTATGAATCATAGTAAAATGGGTCCATCAAAGCAATGGACTCAATCATATCCCCATTCCCAATCCCCTCTATATAAGGTTTCAATCTTTGGCCATTCACTTTGAAAGTGTGGCCAGTCTTTGGATCTCGCACCTCAACGGCGCCATGAATAAATGCCTTAACAACCTCAAAGGGGCCATCCCATCTTGATCTTAGCTTACCCAGAAAGAGTCTCAATTTTAAATTAAAAAGCCACACTTTTTGGCCGGGTTCAAAGGGTTTTCTATTAATGTGTTTGTGATGAAATTCTTTAGTCCGAGCTTTAAATACTCTCGAACTTTCATATGCATCATTCCGAATTTCCTCCAGCTCATTGAGTTGCAATTTCCGGTTAAGCCCAGCCGCGGCCATATCGAAGTTAAACTTCTTTATGGCCCACAAAGCTCGGTGCTCAAGTTCAACCGGGAGATGGCAAGTTTTGCCGAACACCGCTCTATATGGTGACATCCCAATGGGTGTCTTATAAGCAGTGCAGTAAGCCCATAATGCATCAATTAACTGTTGTGACCAATCTTTCCTATCTGGCCTCACCGTTTTCTCAATTATGTGCTTTACCTCCCTATTTGAGACTTCCACTTGGCCACTAGTTTGAGGGTGGTATGGAGTGCCAACTTTATGAGTGATAGAGTATTTCTTAACTACCGACTCAAAGAACCGGTTACAAAAATGTGTACCCTGATCACTTATTATGGCTCTAGGAAACCTAAAACGACTAAAGATGTTTTCATGCAAAAATTTGATTACCACTCTATGATCGTTTGTTCGGGTAGTTGTTGCCTCCACCCACTTAGACACATAATCTACTGCCAAGAGAATGTACTCAAACCCGAATGACGACGGGAAAGGGCCTATAAAATCAATCCCCCAAACATCAAATATTTCTACCACAAGAATAGGGGACATTGGCATCATGTCACGCCGAGACATCGAACCCATTTGCTGACAGCGCAAACAAGTTCTACAAAATTGATGGGCATCTTTAAAAATTGTGGGCCAATAAAACCCGCACTGTAAAATCTTGGCGGCCGTTTTATGCCCACTAAAATGACCGCCACATACAGAAGAATGAATAATTGTAAGAATGCTATGTACCTTACTCTCCGGTACACACCGTCGGATCACTTGGTCGGAGCAATATTTAAACAATTCCGGATCCTCCCAAAAGTAATACCTGACCTGCGAAAAGAATCGGTCTTTGTCTTACTTAGACCAATTCTGTGGAATTTGCCCAATGGCCAAGTAATTCACAATATGTGCAAACCACGGGGGGCTCGCTTGCGACAGCTCAAAGAGTTGTTCGTCCGGAAACGAATCATGCAAAATAAGAGGGTCACTAGTATACTCAACAAGGATTCGGGAGAGGTGATCCGCCACCACATTCTCAGATCCTTTCTTATCACGGATCTCTAGGTCAAATTCCTGAAGCAACAAAATCCATCTAATCAACCTAGGTTTGGTCTCTTTCTTAGATAGTAAATACCGCAAAGCGGCATGATCAGTGAAGACTATGACCTTGGAACCTAGGAGATAAGACCGAAATTTGTCTAAGGCAAAGACCACAGCTAGCAACTCTTTCTCGGTGGTAGTGTAATTCAATTGAGCATCCGAGAGAGTGCGACTAGCATAGTATATAGCAAATGGTGCCTTATTGACCCTTTGGCCCAACACAGCCCTGACAGCATAATTGGAGGCATCACACATGATTTCAAAGGGAAGCGACCAATCTGGTGATTTCATGATTGGGGCGGTGGTCAACCATTCTCAGTGTTTCGAATGCCTTTAAGCATGCTTCATCAAAGACAAAAGGCGCGTCCTTAACCAGTAAACTACACAAATGACGTGATATCTTACTAAAGTCTTTGATGAACCTACGGTAAAAACCTGCATGCCCTAAGAAAGACCTAATTTGACACACGGAATTGGGTGGAGGAAGGCCTGCAATGAGGTCAACCTTAGCCTTGTCAACCTCTATACCTCGAGGGGACACAATGTGTCCCAACACTATACCCTCACGAACCATAAAATGGCTCTTTTCCCAACTCAAGATTAGGTTTGCCTCCGTACATCATTCTAACACTCTAGTCAAGTTCCGAAGGCATTCCTCAAAAGACGGTCCAAACACCGAAAAGTCATCCATAAAAACCTCTAAGAATTTCTCCACCATATCGGAGAAAATGGCCATCATACACCGTTGAAAGGTCGCCGGTGCATTACATAGCCCAAAGAGCATGTGCCTGTAAGCAAAAGTGCCAAAAAGGCATGTCAATATAGTCTTTTCCTGGTCAGCGGGGTACACCGGGACTTGATTATACCCCGAGTAGCCATCAAGAAAACAATAGAAACCCTGCCCCGCTAATCGCTCTAGGATTTGGTCAATGAAAGGTAAGGGAAAATGGTCCTTCCTAGTCGAGGAATTTAGTCTCCTATAATCAATGCACACTCGCCACCCAGTAGTGGTTCGTGTGGGGACTAACTCTCCTCTCTCATTCTCAACAACGGTGATGCCCGATTTCTTGGGCACCACTTGTGTGGGACTCACCCACTTGCTATCTGAGATGGGGTATATGATACCCGCATCCAACAATTTCAAACCTCCTTCTTCACCACCTCTTTCATATTAGGATTCAGTATCCGTTGCATTTCGCGAGAAGGTTTGGTGTCCTCCTCTAGGTGTATATAATGCATGCACATGGAGGGATCTATCCTTTTCAAATCAGCCATTGACCACCCTATAGCACTCCGATGTGCCACGAGTACACTTATTAACTGACTCTCCTGTCTCTACAATCAAGTCAGATGCAATGATGACCGGTAAAGTATCTTGGGGTCCTAAAAATGCATACTTGAGTGTGGCTGGGAGTGGCTTCAACTCAAGTGTAGCTGGTGTGACCAAAGATGGTATGGCAGGCTCTCTCGAACCGGGCTTTCCATGGAGGAAAATCCAGTGTAGAAGAAGAATTAAGCAAGACATTCACCTCCTCAACTGACCCATCAATATCAAAATTTTCAAACCCAAAATGAGCTAAACAAGCCTCTAAAGGGTCCTCTACAAGAATGGAGGGCAAAGCCTCCTCCACAATCTCATCCACAACATCCACTAATAAGCAATCCTCTCTCTCATGAGGTTATTGTGATGCTTGGAAAACATTAAGTTTCACTTGCATGTTATCAAATGAAACTTCCATAACCCGGTCCGACATTTAATGCAAGCATTGGCCGTGGCCAAGAAAGGTCGACCTAAGATCACCGGGATTTGTTTCCTAGAACTGGTTACCGGTTCCATATCTAATACCAAAAAGTCAACAGGGAAGTAGAACCTATCAACCGTAACTAGCACATCCTTAATCATGCCACGTGGCACTTTGAGGGACCGATTAGCCAACTGAAGAGTAACAGTAGTGGGCTTCAACTCACCAAGCCCAAATTCCTCGTACACAGAGTACGACAACAAATTGACACTAGCCCCTAAATCTAATAAGGTCCTATCAATGAAATGGTCCCCTATAATGCATGCAATGGTTGGGCACCTGGGTCCTTAAGCTTAGGAGGTGTGTCATTCAACAAGATGGAGCTTACTTGCTTCGTGAGTAGGACCTTTTGGGACACATGTGTCCTAGATTTACGCTTTGCATACAAAGGTCCTTTAGAAATTTGGCATATGATGGTACTTGCTTAATCACCTCCAACAGGGGGAGGTTGATTGTTACCTGTTTAAAGACCTCTATCATTGCCTCCATA
Organism: Camellia japonica; assembly: GCA_030407325.1. Classification (NCBI taxonomy): domain Eukaryota; kingdom Viridiplantae; phylum Streptophyta; class Magnoliopsida; order Ericales; family Theaceae; genus Camellia; species Camellia japonica. Next base: position 16,169 of record JAPPVO010002466.1, on the reverse strand, counting down.
GATGCCGCCCTCTTATTAAAAGGGACGGTGTATCAAGGCATTGGGGAAAGGGTGCCTTAGGCACATATGGTGCCTTGGGCTCAAGTGAAGTGCTAGGGACTAAGTCATCCCTCTTAAGTGTTTCCCCCTCACCCTTGCTCTCATTAGGTGAACCACCGTGGTCACCCTTCTTAACTCTAGTTGCATCAGACGCAACTGACTGAGGCTCTAATTCCCTACCACTTCTCAAAGCAACCACCGCCTGCATTTGCTCATGTTGCTTTCCATTCCCACCCGAATTCTTTGCCCGTATTGTCCCTTAGGGTTGGCCACAGTTTGACTTGGTAATTTTCCCTCCTCTTTCCGATTCATGTTGTTAGTCATTTGACCAAATTGGGTCTCTAGCTTGGCAATAGAGTGAGTGTGGGAGTGAACTACCGGTGCTAACCCCTTAAGTTTTGAGAGAACTTCCAACACCTGATTCTCAAAGCAGAGTTGCCCTGAGGAACAGCGGGGGTTGTGGTTGCCGGTACGGTTGTGGGGGTCTATAAGTTGCGGTGGTCGGTAAGATGATTGGTTGGCAAAATTATTGAAATTCTGCTTTGGTGGTGGAGGATTGTAAGAAGTGTCTTGTGAAGGGGGTCTCCATGAGAAATTAAGGTGATTTCTCCATCCCGGATTGTATGTGTTGGAGTATGGATCATTACCCGGGTTGGAGAATCCTTAAGCCGCATTCTCATGCTCTTGGACTAACTCTGGAAATTGTGATACCGAAGGGCACTCACTCAAGTCATGAGCAGGGCTCGCACAAATAACACATGCCTCGTGAAATCAAGGCTGATCTTGCTGGGTAGGGGCATGTCCCGTAGCTAATAATTGGTCCATCTTGCGGGACAGTGCCTCTACTTGTTGGGCTAACTCTAGGTTTTGCCCGACCTCATAAATGCCCCCTCTTTTCGGGGCTCCAACTACTGGTTGCCAGACTGCCGGGCTGCGGAGGCATGGTGAAGGGAATTATCACTTAGGTTCTCAAACAATTGCCATGCCTCGGCATCATTTTTAGACATAAATGTCCCACCACAGGACGAATCCACCATTGGCGGTGCGGCTTAGTTAAGCCATAATAAAATGTTTGAACAAGTTGCCAATCAGGCACTTGGTGGGGGGACACTGTTGGAAGGTCTCGAAGTCTTTCCCACGTCTCATGGAATTGCTCGCCATCCATTTGAGCAAAGTTTGTGATGGCTCGCCTAAGTTGGTTGGTTTTACCTATGGGAAAGTACTTCTCCAAGAACCGTTGCTATAATTGGTCCCAAGTTGTGATTGAATTAGCAGGTAAATAATTTAGCCAATGTTTGGCTTTATCCTTTAACGAGAATGGAAACAATCGCAACATTAAGGCCTCATTTGTGAAATTTTGGATCCTCACTGTCGAGCAAATTTCTAGAAATTCATTCAAATGCTTATAAGGATCATCATGAGTTAGTCCATGGAATGAGGGGAGCATTTGTATGGTACTAGACTTAATCTCATAATGAGCAGCAGTGGTGTTGGGTAATTGGATGCATGATGGTGATGTATATGCAGTGGGTGTGAAATAATCCTTAAGGGTCCGGTTAGGCACATTCGGGACATTAGGATCTGCCATCTCTAATGGCTCAATGTATGAATATGAATATTCAAGCCTAGGAACACGGGCAGAGGCCCTAAGTCTCCTAAGGGTCCTTTCTAGTTCAAGGTGCAAACACTACAATTCAGGGCGACAAGAACGACGCCCGTGCATACACTAACCACACACACACAAAAAGTTCGACTCTGTGCACTAAGTTACGAAAGCAGAATGCTAAAGGAGAAATACTCACAGCGGTTCAACGAAAACGCTTTACTCGTCTTGCGGATGCTTGACGTGTAGACGTTGTCTCCAACCTCTATTTGAGCTTCGCCTTTCATTTTAGCACTTTGGTGCTTTGCTTGTGAGTGTTTGCTTCTGTTTACCCACTTTAGTGCTGCGGTTTTTTTTTTTTTTTAATTTTTAAAGCTCGGCTACGCTCCGCTTGCACTTCGGTGATAGCTCTAATTTCAAACGCTCTACACACTTAGCAACACAAAAGCATAAAATCCTAAACTAAAAATTAAAATAAGAATGTAACTTTAAATTAACTAATTTCGCCAGAAGTCCCCGGCAACGGCGCCAAAATTTGATGGGTCGTTGAACATACCAAAAATAATCACTAAACTATACCAAATTCTATCAGAATAATGGCAAGTCTAGGTATCGATCCACAGGGACAATTGTGAAATTAAACTAATTTAATTGTTAAATTCCTAAATTAATTTTGATAAAAAGATTGATTGTTCATAACCTAATTTAATAACAAATAAATTAAACTAAGGAATTAAATTATCAATAATAAATGAAATTGGGTTTACTGAATTGGGAAAAAATCCTAGGGTAGAGAATTCACCACTAACCACATGAATGAGACTTAACATCAACCACCAATCGCAATTCGGTTTGAACAACCTAATATTTCACAACTACAAGTTTGAAATATTGATCAAGATGGTTGTTGCATTCAATGTACAGGCATGAATCATCCTTAGTAGTACGAGTCGTTTACTCTAAACTATGTTAGCAAAACGACCCGTCTCTCATAGCATGACTCGTCTCGTACTTTGAATACAAACACAAAGAATACTAATGTATGGAAAGCATTAAACAATCACAGAGAGTAAAATGCTTAAAGAGAAGAACGAAACAATTATTTATAAACTTCTAAAACATCCATACATTCATTCAAACCAATTTACAATTAAAGCTCATGAAAACTTCCATTACATGGCTAGGGTTTCATTAAAACCCTAGAAAAGACGACTAGCCACTCATGGAGGAGTGGAAAGAGGAAGAAGATGAAGAAGAAACCTCCATGGAAGTGTCCTTCAAGCTTTGGTAGAAGCTTCTCTCTTTGGAACCCTAGCCTCCCTCTATTCTGTATTCAATTTTCAAACCCTAGGTTTGACTGATTTTCTGTCTTTTATTCGGAGCAAAACAGACCAAAAAGTCCGTACACGCATCCCTAGGTGGGCCGCTCGTGCGGTGGTTGGCCGCACGTGCGGTGAAGCTTGGCCGTACGTGCGGTGGTTTGGTGGGCTCGGATTTTTCACATCTCGCTCGAAGAATCTGATTTCACGCCCCCTTTTGATTGAATTCTCATATTTCCTGCCAAATCTGTACAAGTGCACGAAACACATCATCTCCACCAAATAAATAAAATTAAAAGACAAAAAAATGTAACCTAAGTGGCCTCAATGTGGTACCTTTCGGCCTATATCACTTATCCTTCGGCTTAACTCCATACTTTCCTCTTCTAACCTTTAACTCAGCCCAATTTATTCTCCCTACAATCCTTGCTGCTCCTTCCCCTCTTGAGGAGATCCCAGTTATTACCTTATCTCCAGTGATAGTTGATTCTCTCAGAGAAGATGCTGGTAGCTCACCAGTTTTTTGTCCATTGTCCCTATCCAGCTCCAGTCCCTCTTCTCTTGACCTACTGGTAGCCAGGACTATGGAAACTGCTAGGGACACTTTATCCTCCTCTCCTATCCCTATACAGCCATCTCTTCCTTCTACTAGAGCCTTTCTGCACCAACCATGTCAATGGAAGAGATAGACATTTTCAAAGCTAGACTAGCTAGCCTTTTTGACATGCCTTCTACCATTCCAACAGTTAGTAATGAAACTAAGCCATTGGTTCTGGCTGATTCTCACTTGGAAATTTTTTAGAGCTCTTTCACCATCAATAGGGCTTCCTCAACTTCATTGGATTTGGGTAGCTATTTGGAGTTTTTGACATTTTTTTCGAGGATCCCGTTCGAAGCCTTGCAAAGCCTATTATCAAGAATGGTTTCCTCCAGTGCAGCAAGGTTATTGAGCAATCTAGTATGGCTATTTCAAGTCATTTATCTCAAGCAGCAGCTATCATTGACTTTTACATCAACATCTGCCATGTTACCAAAGCTGCAGAGGAGAAATTGTTGAGAGACCAGAAATTTGTTTCCCAGATACATGTTGAGGTGTCTGAATTGAAAGAACAACATTCCTCTGTCTCCCAATTTCGAGCCCAACTTTTGGAGAAAAAAACGCAACTAGAAGAAAAGTTATCAGCAGTTAACCTGGCTTTGGATCGAACTACCACCAAGCTGCAAATCACCAACCAAGGACTGGCTGATCGAAGGTAGGAGATGACTACAACCATCCAGTTGTTCCCATCTCTTAAGAGTAGAGAATCAATTGTAAAGGAACAATTAAAACATTGTACTGACTTTTGGGCCAATCTATGGCTGCATGTATTTAACTCCTTATGAAATGAATTCTTTATTTATTATTTGAGTGTGTTCATGCTTCTCTTGTTTAGCACTTACTGTAGTCCTTGTGTTTCCCACGCAGTTGGATAATAAGGTTTCAAATACCTGCCATTAATTGTCTTAAGATGAACATACCCATTCACATTTCTCAAATGATATGCTCCCCAAGGCAAGACTCTATGAACTTGATATGGTCCTTCCCAATTAGGTGACCATTTGCCAAACTAATGGCTTTTAATTCCTATTGGGAGTATTATTTTCCATACCAAATCACCTTCATCAAAGCTAATGTGCTTGACTTTCTTATTATAATTTTTGGTTACTTTCTTCTTTTGGAAAAGAATGCTATTTAATGCCAAAATTTTAGCTTCATCCACATTTTCTAATTCCAAGAACATACTCTGATGGTACTACTCAGGAACTAACTGATCCTAGCATCTCACCCTTAAGGACTTGATGTTAATTTCTCAAGGTAACATTGCATCATGCCCATATACTAAGGCATAAGGAGTAACTCCTGTACTTGATCTTAGAGAAGTCCTATAAGCCCATAATACATCCAACAATAAGTTATGCCAATCCCTCGGATTGTCTTCCACAACTCTCTGTATTCCTTTTTTCAAAGACTTATTGGATGATTTTACCTGACCATTTGCTTGTGCATAATAAGGGGTAGAATTAACAAGACTAATTCCAAACTCTGCCATAAACGACTTCCCCATCTTCCCATTAAATGCAGTCCCATTATCCACAGTTATGGTTTGTGGGATGCCAAACCTGTGGATCAGATCTTTAATGAATCCAATAACTTTAGTTTGGTCTACAACCTTATATGGTTTAGCTTCGACCCACTTAGTAAAGTAGTCTGTAGCCACCAAGATGAAACAATGATGCTTCGAAGAGGGTGGATGTATTTTTCCTATCATATCCATAGCCCATCCTCTAAATGGCCAAGGCTTCACAACTGCATGCAAATCAGTTATTGGTACATGTCTTATCGTGCCATGCTTTTGGCATGCCTGGCAACCTCTAGCATACTCTATACAATCTTTAAGGATAGTTGGTCAATAATAGGAATGTCTTCGAAGCAGCCATCTTATCTTCACTCCAGGCTGATGAGCACTACAGATGCCTTCATGAACTTCAGTCATGGCTGTTAATGACTCATTTGGCCCTAAGCATTCCAATAACAACCCATCTGCTCCCCTTTTGTAAAGAACATTTCCATACACTATGTATTGCATAGATTGTAATTTGATCTTTCTGCTGGCTTTTGAAGATGGGCCAATTAGGTACTGCATTATTAGATATCTCCAATCTTGGTCTTGTAAGTCATTATGATTGACTTCCAGCACCACATTCCTTTTAGTTAAGGGTGGTATTACCTTTTGATATGTTGCTTGACTTATGTTCATTTGAGTGTCATCCTTTCTCCTGAAGTTCGAAGCCTTTTGAGGCACATCATTGGCTTTGTTATTCATGAATCTAGGGATATAAGTCACATTTGTTATCTGAAACTGAGAAAGCAAATGTAATGCAACAATATAGTATGGTAACATGCTTGCACTTTGACATTTGAAAATTCATTTCACTTAGTTAACCACCAATTGAGAATCCCCAAATATATCAACTGCATGAACTTGTAATCCAATAAGCATTTCCAGTCCCATTATTAAAGCTTCATATTCAGCTTGATTATTGGAACAAGTAATTTCATCAACTCTAAAACCATGTGTGGTTTCTACCCCCTGTGGTGACTTAATCACTATACCAATTCCAATTAGACCATTTACTTTTGATCCATCAAACCACATTTGCCATGGCTCAATATTAACCATACCAAGATCCATTATTTCTTGGTTTTCTATCTGACATGGATGATCTGCTAAGAAATTAGCTAAAACTTGTCCTTTTACTATATTCTAGATAAAATTCTGATAAAGCTAGTATCCATTTGCCAATTCTTCCTCTCAACATAGGTCTAGATAATATATACTTAACCAAATTTGTGGTTGTAATTACCAAGACAATTATAGGCAAAAGATAGTATCTTAATTTCATTACAACAAAATACAATGCGAGACACAACTTTTCTACAACTGAATATTTACATTCTCAAGAATTTAAAAACCCACTAAGGTAATAAACTGTTTACTCTTTGCCTTCTTCATCGTCCTGGGCTAAGAAAACTCCCAATGAATCTTCTGCTGTAGCAATGTACAACTTTAAGGGCTTATCACTCTTTGGTGGCATCAGCACAGGAGGCTTAGCCAAGTAGGCTTTAATTCCTTCGAAAGCAGTTTGGTGCTCTGTTGTCCACACAAACTCATCTTCATCTTTTAACCTTAATAAGGAAGAAAATACTTTAGTTTTCCCTACAGTGTTAGAAATAAATCTTCGAAGAAAATTAACCTGTCCAAGGAATTTTTGTACTTCTTTCTTACTTGATGGAGGCTTGGCTTCAATGATGGCTGTGGCTTTATTTTGATCAATCTGTATTCCCTTCTTGTGTACTACATAGCCCAAGAAGTTTCCAGCTGATACACCAAAAGCACATTTGGGAGGATTAAACTTCAACTTGAACTTTCTCATTCTTTTGAAAGCTGTTTCCAAGTGAAAAAAATGTTCCTCCATAGACTGGGATTTTACTACAATGTCATCAATGTAACACTCTAAATACCCTCCAATGAGATCATGAAAGATAGTGTTCATAGCCCTTTGATATGTAGCCTCAGCATTCTTTAAGCCAAATGGCATTTTAACCCATTCGAAGGTGCCAATGTTCCCAGGACATCTGAATGCTGTCTTATGGACATTCTCCTCTGCAATGTAGATTTGGTTATAACCAGAATGCCAATCCATCATAGATAAAATCTTGTGCCCTACTGAACTATCCACCAATAAATCTACTATGGGCATAGGGTACTCATCTTTTGGGATTGCTAAATTCAGGTTTCTAAAATCGATACATACCCTCATTTTACTATTCTTTTTAATCACAGGCACAATATTAGATAGCCATTCAACATATCTAGTTGTTCTAATAAAGTCTGCCTTAAGGAGCCTAAGAATTTTCTCTTTGACCTTCTGAATCACTTCAGGACTCATTCTTCTTGATTTCTACTTGTATGGCTTGAAATTAGGCTTCATAGGGAGCCTATGTTCCACTAACGACCTATCCAATCCTGACAGTTCATTATAAGACCATGCAAAACAATCTTTATATCTCTTTAAGACCATCAATAACTGGTCCCTGTCAAGAGCACTTAACCAAGCATTGATATAAGTGGGTTACTGTGTAGAACCCTCCCCTAAATTAACTTCTTCTAAGGGGTCCTGTATTTGAGAACTCACTAATGCTTCTTTTTTGATTTCTTCTGTCTTCGAAGCAATTTCTTTGCTTTGTTCTGCTCCCATTTTCTATGATTCAACATCTTTGCCCTCTTCTTCATAGACAAAGTCTGTCCATAAGGTTTCTTTTTCCTATATTTCTAGACTTTTGTTTCGATGTCCAATGCACAATACTTATCAAAGGTCAAAGGTTTGACCTGTTGTTGTTTATACTTACAGCCAACTACCATGGCTTCTTTCTCTTGTTCCTGAACTTTTTGGACTATTGCTTTTAGGTCCAATGTTGACAACTTGATTAAAGCCAAGGGTCTGGCTTCTTGGGTTTCATCTTCTTACCTACAACCAGGCATCATTATCATCTTTGATGACGAACTCTTCATCTGCACTCTCCTGTACCAAGTGCTTCAGGTGTGCTACTTCCTTATCAGCCGTCACTTTGGCTAAACCATTAGGTTTTCTCAATATATTGAGTGGTGTTACTCCTTTAGTATACAACTTGGCCTCTGCAAAGTCAGCACAAGCGACAAAGGGTTGAGGGTCTACATTGATCTCCTCTGTCTCTCCATTGCACAAGGCCATCATTATCTTCTGATGTAAAGAGGAAGGCACACATTTGTTGGTGTGAATCCAATCCCTGCCAAGTAAAACATTATACTTAGCATTGCTGTCAATAACAAAGAATGCCATCATGCAATCTCTGGTTCCTACACTCAGGTTGATGGGCAAAATACCTTGAGCCATCTGTTTATCTCTAGCAAAACCAAAAATGGTTGTGCTGGTCGGGATTAATCTGGGTTCCTTTTCCCTAGTTTCTTCAAAGAAGATTTTGGAAGTAGGTTCACCGCTGCTCCATTATCCACTAATACCCTTATAGACACCCCATTTTTGACCGCCCTTAAGACTTGGGCGTTACTGATTGTTTACTTGGTGATGAAAGATGTGCAGTGAGAATATTCGATTTCTTCGACAAGAGGAGCTTGAAATCCCAACTTCACACCCCTCTTTGGACCAAAACGATTTTGACCAAAATATTTTAGACCTTAAAACCCTCTCTTTCAAAATAATTTTTGAAAGAGTTCCTATGATGTTCTGACGCTCGCATTTTGTTAAATGTTGCGCTTTTCGGTAAACCGAGCAAGGACAAAGTGGAAATGAATGAAAGAAAGGTGAACTCTTTGAAAAAAAAATCTTTCAAAACACCTTATTTAGGGGTTTGGAGTTAAAGAAGATGGGAGAGGAGAGAAGAAAACTAGCTGAGGAGCAGTTTGGCATGAATCCGGGTTGGACTGAATCTGAGCAGTCTTCACTCAAATAGGCATAACTTTTTTCACAGTTAGAATTTTGATGTAAGGCTACCACCATTGGAAAGAAGACTTCAAGGGATTCAATTAGGCTCAAGAATGACCTGCAAAGGAGTCCAGATGAAGGAGATATTCCCATTTCAAGTCGGGCCCAAAAAGCAGATTTTTCTGGCCAACCAGAGGTGGAGAATGCTGGCCATAAATAGGATTTTTTGGCCATGTGCCAGCCATGAATGGCCTATGCCGGCCCCCTGCCATGCAAGAGTGTCCCATGCCGGCCAACAATGATGTAGTGTCAGCCATCAGTGATCCAATGCCGGCCATTGATGCAGAAAAGCAGATTTTTGCAGATATTTGTTCTCTAGCTGTTATAGCTGTCCCTTTTGGAGATATTTCGACCAAAGCTTGTATTTTGCTATATATAGAGAGGCTTCTCTATTGTTTATAAGGTTAGAACAATTTAGGAAGAAGTTTGGGAGCCTCTCTCTCTAAATCATCTCTCTAGATTTCTCTCTCTCTAAAGCTTTTATGCTTGGAAGCTTGCATACATCCATCTTCAACCTATCAACCCTTAACAAGAGTGGTTCATCTTTGGGCTGAGATTGCTTGAAGCTCTCTTGAAGCCTCCTTGGAGCTCCTTAAGGTGGTTTTGCTTGGTTTTGTTGCTTAAGTGTGGTCTTCCCTTCAAGAGGTATAAAACTCACCCTTTAAGCTTGCTTTCATACTTGTTTTTGCCATCTTTTTGTTTTGTTTTTGAGCTGGCTTTCAACTGCAAAAAAACTCTATTTTTCAGTCCTAAAAATGATAGTTTGAGCCTATTTTGTTTTAGGGGGTTGTCTCTCCCTTTTGCTCCTTAGTTTGTGTAGCTTTTTGTGCCATCTTTCATCACCTTTCAAACCAACCTTTTTGGCCTTCTAACCACTGAATTCCAGGGAAATTTCAGTGGTGAAAACCATGTTTTGAGGTCCAAAATAGGAGGGGGTGGCCTCCCCTCCTTGTATCTTGTTTGCATGTGTTGATGGCCTAACATGTGAGCATGTATTTCTACCTCTTTACAGCTTTATTCAAGCATGTTTTAGGCCCTATTTTGACCTACTTTAACTCTGTTTTTGGTTGGTTGGGTCACTTGTTGCTTGCTTTTTGCACTTGTAGTGTAATTATGCTTACTAGCTTAACATGCTTAATGACTTAGCCTATCATTCTAGCTTGTGTTAGCTTCATCTCAGAATGATTTTGCTCATATTTTGTCATGCTTTAACTCTGTTTTGAGTGGTCTTGGTCCTTTGAGACTTGCTTTGTATAGCTATAGTGTAGTTAGCTTCACTAGCCTTGTGTTTTGAGGCCTGTAGCATGTTTTGCTCGAGGTATTTGCATGCCATAGCATCATTTTACATGTGATTTTAGAGCATATATCATTGTCACACTCTCACATATTCCACTCTTTCATTGCTTTTGAGAGGTGTGCTTTGTGCCTTGTTTGTGAGCCAACATGTGTGCATGTTTTTCTTGCCATTTATGCTTCCATTTCAACATGTTTGAGCCACTGATTTAGCATGATTAAGCTCTGTTTTGAGCTGGTTTGATCACACGATCTTTGCTTTGTATGCTTGTAGTGCAATTGTGCTAAATTGCCTAGCATGTGTTATTGTTTTGGCCTTTTAATATAGCTATTCTTAGCTTATTTCAAGCATGTTTTAGAACTCCATTTAGGGTGTTTTAGGACTTTTTTGGACTGTTTGTTCCTTTTGAGCATTGTGTTGCATGCCTCTAGTGTTGTGTCCTTCACCAGCCTTAATGTTTTTGGCTCTTAACATGTTGTACATGAGTTGTTTGCATGTTATAGTCTTATTTCTCATGCCATATCAGCACTGAATTTCTATAATCTTCCTCTATGCTTCGCTCTTTCATTTGCTTTGAAAGTAGTCTTAAGCCCCTTGTTAGCTTGAGCATGGAATTGAGGCTCTCATGCCTAATGGTTTTAGCCTTCTCTTGAGGGTTTCTACTAACCAAAAGCATGAGGCTTCTTTCATGCTCAAGGTGTTTGTGGCTGAGGCCATCTTTCCCATTAGAGGACTTTCACATTTGGACAAATCAATTAAGGAATGGTTTAGTAACTTAAAATGTGTAAACAAGAATTGAATCAAGTAAAACATGCCAAGATAAGCATTGTTGTTTGCATTGCATTATGTTCAATCGGACGTTATATTGAACACAAGGTGGATTGGTCCATTTTATACTCAAAGTGATGAAATGAGCCAATCTCCTTTGTTTCTATTGCCTTTGATCTCTCATGATGAGGTAATGGACTTGTGTCTTTGTTTTGTGCATTCATTGAATTTGTGCAAGTTGGATCCTTGGCCATCATGCATTGAAAATGCTTGATTGGTGGCTTTAGACCCAATGGTGCCACTCCTTTGATGTTTTGAGATGATAAGAAGTGGCATAGTACAAACATGTCCCTGGAAGAACCTCTATTTTTCTCTGTTTTGTGCTCGGTTGCAGTTTGGTGTCACAACACACCAGTGGCCGGCAGTTCTTCATTGTTGGCCGACAGAGGCACACTCTTGGCCGGCAGATGGCCGGCAGCCACCATTCATGGCCGGCAGGCCACTGGTGCACTCCCCAACATTGTTTTGGTAAGTTTCAGCAGAAAGTTCTTGAAGACACCCTGCAAACAGAGCCTCTAAAGAGCAAACCAGAGAGTTTTTTGGGACGAAAATCGAGGCATGCATGTTCAACTTCTTCAAACAGAGTTGAGGCGGTGTTGTTTAATACTTTTCTTATTAGTTAGCATGAATTTGTAATTTGATTAATTAGTGTGCTAATTAGTTAAGTGTTGTAATAATTAAGTAGCTTAGCTTAGCTATTTCTTGTAATAATTAAGTAGCTTAGCTTAGCTATTTCTTTATTTCGTTTTGTAATAATTAGTCTAATTAGTTTAATTAGATTAGTTATGCTTAGCTTTGTTTAGCTTAGCTTATTTATTCAGACCCTCCTTTGCGAGGGCGCAATGTTGTAATAAAGGTGCGTGTGTGTGTACATGTCTTCCAACCCCACTTCTTTCTCCCTTTTACCTAACTGCTTTTGATGGTTAAATTAGGACACGTTTTGATTAGCATACCTTATACTTTACATGTTTGCATCCATTCATTTGTCTTGCATGCACCGGACTCGGCGTATCATTCAAATTGCATCGTATTTCAATACCTATTTGAATACGTGTATTAATTGTTGCATTCATATGCCATCTTAGACAGCTGAGCCTATTTAGTTGCATTATTGCATGTGTTGCATTAGGCATCTTAACACAGCTAGGATCATGTATGTTTCTAACTAGCTTTTTGTTTTGGCTTGGAGTACACTATAAGTTTTATGCTTTAGCATACTTGCATGAGTGTAAGTGTTGCCATGACAGCATGCTTGCCATGAGACTATTTGCTTATGTGCTTAACTGCTTGAATGCCTGTGGATGAAGGCTTGATTGTTTGAATTGGAACAATTCGATGATTGTGAGTTTTAAGTCCACTTTGCGGAGTGGCAAAATCATGTTTTTTTCAAGCCCACTTGAGGGTGGCAAATCCGCGCTTTAGCCTACTTGCGAGTAGCACTTTCAAACTATTTTCGAAAACAAACATGAGTTGTTTTGTTCCAATTCTCGTGATCGAGTCTATACTTGTATGCTGTGCGCATCACATAGTAAAGTTAGCTAATAATCTGGATAAGAACACATGTGTTTATCAAATAACATATCATGCTTAGTAGAGGCCAATCCTTTGATCGGGCGAGCGGTGGTGCTCATTTCAGGACCTTCCCCTCTCTTACCCAAGTTCCCGAGCCGAGGCAACTTTGGTGATGACGGACACGTGGCCTTTGGCACGAGTCAAGGTTTCCTAAATTTCCCAAAAACAAAATATTTAGGTGGCGACTCTGTAATCTGGCAAAGCAGTCTATGTTTGGCGCTTTTTGATTCAAAATCGATTTTCCAAAACGATTTGCCAGATTTGGACTCTTTGGTGTTTATCAGTCTCACATTGCACTCTGTGAGATTAGATTCAGAACTGTGATAGGAGTCCGAACTGTAGTAAGACCAAATTCGCGCCTCTCCGAAAGGGGGGCGCGCGAAGAAAGTCGGGTCTATAACCCTATTCATCTATATCCCATCGAAAAAAGCCTTGATATACAAGGGCTTGACATGCTGTGTCATGGATGTTGTAGGATACTCAAAAGGATATGAGAGATTAATATTCACTTCTTCCTCACTCTCGTCCTCAGTTTCTATTAGTCTGGCCACTTCGGATTCATCTTGAACCATACTAACCTGTGAATCTTCACTAGAAACTGGAATATGGTCAACTCCTGACCTTCTTGTTTCCATCTTCAGCTTGGAACTCCTGTGGTAGTATATGCACCATATTCACTGACACTGGAGAAAATGAGCCAAATTGAACCACTAGTTGCACTTGCTTCTTTTCCAGGCCAACTTGTTCGGTTACTTCAGAAGCATCTTCCATGCTGCATTCTGGCACTTCAATATTAGTGACTTCCTTCGAATGGTCTGTTTCTGTTGGTTTTTCAACCAAAAATGTCTGTTCAACCCTAAAGGCTTCAAACATCTCCTCCTCAACCATCTTTTTCCTTTGGCCTAGGTCAACTTCTCCTTTTGTCTCACTGTCGCTTTCCATCAAAAACTTTTCAAAACCTGCTAAGCTGGATCTTTCCTTGGTTTTCAGTTCAGAGTGAACTTTAGTCAACTGCTCTTTGCTGAAATTCCTTTTGTTCTGAGGAGTCGATTTTGGACTATGATCCAACTTTGGACTTTCTCTCTCCTCTGTTTGGCCTTTTGGTTATACCAATGAAGAACTCTCCCCACTTTTTTTCAGATCCTTTTGGTATTGAGTGTACCTTCGCTGGATCTTCCTCCTTTGGGACCTAGAAATTACTGGAACCATATTTGGTTCCTTTGTCTTTGGATGCTTCAGTAACACCCAATTATTTGGAACCACCAAGGGAGGTTTAACCATCCTACCCTGGTCTCCAACAACACTTCTCTGGGTAGGCATTTTTTTAGGCTTGTTCTTCATGACAAATCAATCTAGAACCCTAGGTACCCATGAACTCAATAGCTCAGTTGTTGAACTATCTCTTTCTTTCATTGAAGCCAGCTTCGAAGCTGCTTGTGGAGGCCACTGCTTGGCCCTAACCCCCTGTCTTGGGCCTAATTCAAGCCTTCCATGAGGATGGCTACTTTCCATCTTGTGTGAGGCTGGTCTAGGGGGCCAATCTCTAGCTCTGATCCCATAACTTGAGCCCACTTCAGACCTCCTCTCAAGATGATTGCCCTCCATCCTGTAGTAATTGGGTGGTCTGAGCTCATGTAGAGGTCTCTTGCCCTTGGAATGCACTCTAGTAGCTGTTAGTCCAGCCAAGAATGGCTGCTGTCTGGGACTAGTTGGGTATGGCCTTTTGTTGTAGACACTAGTTGGTTTAGGGCGTCTCTGCACATCCTTGTAATACTGTTTCCCATCAATTGAGAGCCCTTTCAACCATTTGTAACTTAACCTACATCTGGGACACATCCTTTGTATGACAGTTGCCTCTAAAGAGTCATCATCCAGTGCTTCCTCACTAGAGTCCTCCATTTGGTCTGCAAAGCCCTGCCCATTCGTTGGTGAACTTCTGGCATCTTTCTTGACAGTAGTCTGGCTGGCAACATGCATCTGCACATTAACCTCTTCCAATTCCTTCAAGGATAAGTTTTGGAAGTCTGGCACAATAATATTGGCTGTAACTTCTCCAATTTCTGGGAATGGATTAGTGTCAATCCCCATAGCTTTCTCTGTTTTAGATGGGAATTTTAAACTCCCCTTTCGAATCTGTTCTTGGATCCTGTCCTGAAAAACAATACAGTTTTTTAGTTGAGTGAGACCAAGAATTGTGCCATTTATAATACATTTTTCCTTTAAGTTCTTCTGGAGAAGGAATTTTAACTCCTTTTGGTAACTTTAGAAAATTCACTGTAAGCAAATGATCAAAAATGTCATCTGCCTTTGTTAAATCGAAAGATTATTTCCTATGAAGGTCTTTATTTTTAAACTGCTGGTCTATTATAGTGTCTTTATGAATTAACGTCTCACAGATCACAGGCTCTTTTCCTACGATCTCTACTGCATCAATCTCATAATTAGGATCTTTATAATAAGTCTTGTACGATGCATTACTCCAGTCTTGTTCTTCCTCAAGTAATGATTCATATCTAGACACCTTATAGGTTAATTCTACTAAGTCTCGAAACTTAGTTGAGTCAAACTTCTTTCGAAGCCTAAACTCTAAACCATTTTGAGCCAATCTCACAAATTCAAGCTCTGGTAGAATGACCCTACACTTGTTTCGTGCTCTTTTGAATTTGACAATAAATTGAACAGCTTTCTCATCAGGCCTTTGACTCAACCTTGCCAAGTCTGCCACATAAACTTTTGGCTCCGTTTGGAAGAATTGGGCATGAAATGCCTCCTCTATTTGCTGCCAAGTCTGAATGGAGCCAGCTGTAAGGTTAATATACCATGCAAAAGCTACCCCGATTAGAGAATTTGGAAAAATTCATAACTTCATGTAATCATTATTGGTAAATTCACCACACTGGGCTACGAATCTAGCAATATGTTCTACTGTTGACTGGTTTCCATTCCCATAAAAAGAGCAAAGTCTGGCATTCTAAACCCTCTTGGGTATTCATGCACCCTATCCACCCATTTTGGATATGGTTTCCTATACACAGGAGTTTGAACCCCCCGAGCCATAGGTCCATACATTTCTTTGACAATATCAATAATTTGGTCCCTAGGAACCATATTTTGTGCTTGTTGGACTATCACTGGAGGAACAAACACAAGGTTTGGTGGAACCCCATGTGCTTGATGTCCTCTTGGTCTATAGGGAGGTATATTTTGGACTGGTTGTCCCTGTAGTACTTGTTACTGTTGAGGGTGTGGTTGATCCTTTTGAACCTGTCCTGCGAAAGGTATTGCAATAAGAAGAACATGTGTTGTTTCTCTCCCAGTCGCGGGAAACCCTTCCAACCCCCCGGGTGTGAATTCGAATAGAGGATTAGTGAACCCTCTTGTACCGGTTATGGTTTCGAACATGAGATTTGAAAACATTCTCATACCATTTTCT
>JAPPVO010002465.1:0-48149 GCA_030407325.1 Camellia japonica | reverse complement strand
ATGATACCGATCTGTGCTTCTGGTTGCGTCATGAGATTTAAGATCTCATCGATAACGGGTGATTTTGCCTCCCGAGAAGCCCAATGTTACTACAAATCCCCTCCCCACACATAACCAAGTTCCACCACCCAAAAGACTCAATTTCATCCATACTGGGGCCGTGTCCTACGACCCTAGTATCTATATCACACTCACACCTACCCACCTGCCTAAACCGAGGTGTTTCTTCCCGATTGCACTGACTTGTGCATGATGGACATCTCCATGACCCAACCTGAGCCAGCGGTGGTGACCACCGAGAACAGGAGAGAGGAGATCCCAAAGGAAAAACAGGTGGTTGAGCCAGAGTCCGCAGAATCGGGGAATTATGTTGAGAAGACATATAGTCCGGATGACTACATTTCATCAATAGGCCAAGATGGGCCCGGAGTAGAATTGCCAACAGGGGAGAGTTGTGTGTGATTCACGGGGATAGTTTGGGACAGGGACAGATGGTGTAACAGCTGTGGGGAGGACCTTGCCGATCTCCAGTTTTACAGTGACCAAGACCCAGAGGATGCGGCAGTCGCATGGTTCGATTATGAGAATTCAGCAGAAGTTACTAGGTGGTTGGACGATCAACCTGATGTGATAGGAGAGTTTCAGTCAGAACAGGGCTCAGCAGGGTTAAGAATATCAGTGACGGCCAGAAGGGTCGAAGAGCAGAGTACATCGCCGGAGGGCGCCGGTGTCAAGAATTTCGCCCGAGATTGGAATATTTTGAGTACGGGGGTTATTGAACAGTCAGTCATGTCAGAACAAGAAAGTTTTAAAGATTCCGAGAGAATCAGGAAGGCGAAGGCCCATGTGGGAGTTGAAACTGCTGTGTGCACAGGAACCGAGAATGTTGCGGGCATGTAGATGGAAGGTGCTGCGAGCGCAAAAACAGTCATACCAGAGCCGGACAGGTGTCTGTCAGCAGCTGATGGAATGTGGTGGGAAGATGAGGACTTATGTCTTGCCCACACGGATGAAGATTGGGAGAATAACCAACCTGATGACACCTGGTACCTTGGAGAGGTCGACCACATGACGCGGAGTGGGCGGTATTTCAACCCCCACACTTAGATCAACCAGAGGCCTCGGGGAAGGATAGAGAAGCTGAAAGCAAAAGGAGAAGCAGCTTGAGGAGGAAGCTGTACTCAAACAGCTAAAAAAGATACAAGCAGACATCTCCATCTGGGGACTGCTCATGGCCTCACGAGTACATAGGCAGGCTGTCCTGACCTATGGATAAGGCCAAACTCTCTATAGAGACTACACCAGAGCAGCTGGTTGGGCTGGTTTTTCCGGAAGGAGGTTCCCCGGCATTAACCTTTTCAGACAAAGAACTGCCGCCTGAGGGCGTAAATCACAATAAACCCCTCTACATCTCCGTGGAATGTAGAGATAAGTGGATACCGGTGGTACTTGTCGATACCGGGTCTGCCATCAACGTCTGCCCAGCAAGGACGGCGTACGCGATTGGTTTGAAAACTGCAGATTTCGTACCAACAGCCCAGGTCATCCGGGCGTATGACAATACAAGTAGAGAAGTAATGGGAACAGTAAAAGTTCAGACAAAGGTTGGGCCGGGACAACACGAGATAGATTTCCATGTCCTAGAAGTTCCCGCAACTTTCAATTTGCTTTTAGGGCGGCCGTGGCTGCATCAGGTGAAGGCAGTGTCATCTACTTTGCATCAAATGGTGAAATACCCCTACGGGAAGGGAGTAGCCATTGTCTTTGGGAATTCATCAATCCACCCACCGCCGGAGGTATCCACGCCTGTTCTAGAAATCGAGCATGGCATGGAGGATGTGTTCATATCAGGTTTTACCTTGGCCGAGGCTCAGGTCGTACAGAATATCATGGCTGCTAACGAAGGGATATATGTCAGTGCCCAAGCAGTGTATCTCATGAACAAGCTCCAATACATCCCCGGGATGGGATTAGGAAAGAGCGGCCGTAAGGGCATCGCAACATTGGCCGAAGTGCCGCACAACCCCATACTTTCGGCCTCTGGTTATCTGCCCACCAAGGAAGATTGGGTAAGGAAAGGAAAAGAGATGGCTGGAAGAGCCAAAGCAAAACAGATGGGGAAACCTTTGAATTGATGCATCGGCCCATTCGGGGTACCCTAAACGGACGCTTCGTCCGGGAGGGGAGGATTTTCCATTCTGTGGTTTTCCGGAGCCGTGGTTGAACGCAGAAAAGAAGCGCGTACCAGGGTTCGAAATTTTTCTTTGACCTGCAGTTGCTTGGGGATGATGTTGCTGAAAGCAGACAGACCCAACAGTTGAGGATGAGCATAGCAAGAATTAGAGTCTGCGGACACAGAGTTTGAAATGGGGGTAGCACTGGCATGTCTACTTTCAGATCCTTTGATCGACCAGTTGTGCTTGGGGATGAACTCCTCGGTGTCCATGATCGGAGATGAAACGGCTGCGGGCCTACCAGCAGCTATTTTGGATGCATCCGTCGCACCCCTCCCTCACCTGGCAGTACGAGGAGGTTTTTGTCAAGCAGCACCGGGTCAGGTAGTGAGCCGGAATCTGATTCCACCGAGTCTTGTGAGTCGGAATCAGGTTCCAGCTCGTCTGAGTCTGAGTCCGGTATTCCTGGGGATGATAACCCAGATGCCACAGTCCTGTCCAGGTCGTCTTTTTTGTTATCTTTTGAGTCTGTTGTAACAGAAGAATCGGACGGTTTGGAAGTACATAATGAGAACGAGGTGAATGTGGTTTCCGAGTACTTTTCTGTGCCTTTGATTTATTGCTTAAATCAGGACTTTCAAAATTTTGATGAAAACGACGAGGACGAAATTCCTCCGGTTTTGCAACGACTAATTGAACAAGAGCAGGAGAGGTTTGTTAAACCCTTAATTGATGAAATCACTACCGTGAACATTGGTACTGAGAAGGACCCGCGGCTGGTCCAGATCGGGTCCACGTTGTCTTCGGAGGAACGCGAGCGCTTTGTCGCTTTATTAAAAGATTTCAAAGATGTTTTCGCGTGGTCCTACGAAGACATGCCTGGAATCGATCCTGAGATTGTACAGCACCGGATCCCTCTTGACCCCGAGGCCCGACCTGTCAAACAGAAGCTCAGAAGGATCCGCCCTGATTGGGCCATTAAGATCAAGGAAGAGGTCACCAAGCAGATTGACGCAGGCTTCCTGCTGGTATCCGAATACCCGACTTGGTTGGCCAACATTGTTCCAGTGCCGAAGAAAGATGGCAAAATCCGGGTATGTGTGGATTTCAGGGATCTGAACAGAGCCAGTCCGAAGGATGACTTTCCCTTACCGCATATCGACGAGTTGGTAGATTTCACAGCGGGGCATGCTTTGCTTTCGTTTATGGATGGCTTCTCAGGTTATAATCAGATAGTAATGGCACCCGAAGACCGGGAAAGACTGCTTTTACCACCCGTGGGGTACATATTGCTACAGAGTGATGCCATTTGGGTTGAAGAACGCTGGGGCTACATATCAACGGGCTGCAACCACAATATTACATGACATGATCCATAAAGAGGTCGAGGTGTACGTGGACGACATGATTGTCAAGTCCAAAGAAAGAGAGGGCCACTACACCGCCTTGCAAAAGTTTTTTCAAAGGATCAGAGAATTTCGGCTGCGGCTGAATCCTCAAAAGTGTATGTTTGGTGTTACAGCGGGAAAAATGCTGGGATTTCTGATTACACAAAGGGGCATCGAAGTCGACCCTTCCAAAATCAAGGCCATCTTAGAAATGCCACCACCAATGACTGAAAAGGAGGTGCGAGGCTTTCTGGGTAAAGTGCAATTCATAAGGCGGTTTATCTCAAAACTAACCTTAACTTGTGAACCACTTTTTGGTCTTCTGAAGAAAGGAAAGGAGTTCCAATGGGACGGCCGATGCCAAGCAGCTTTTGAAAAGATCAAGGAATATTTACAGAACCCGCCCGTGTTGTCACCACCAAAGCCGGGAAAACCGTTGATATTGTACCTGTCAGTAACCGAGACTACAATGGGCTGCATGCTCGCACAAGAGTCGGAAGATAAAGTGGAAAGGGCCATCTACTATCTGAGCAAGAAGATTTGGATTTACGAGACCCGCTACACTCCGCTGGAAAAGGCTTGTTTGGCCTTGGTATGGGCTACCAGGAAGCTGCGGCACTACCTGTTAGCTCACTCTGTAATGTTGGTTTCACGACTTGATCCCATCATATATATTTTCGAGAAACCAGCACTTATGGGTAGGCTAGCTCGTTGGTTGCTGTTGCTCTCCGAATTTGATCTCAAGTATGTGATGCGCAAGTCAGTAAAAGGGAGAGCGGTAGCAGAGTTCCTTGCCGACCACCCGGTTGAAGGGGATGAAGCGGTTGAGTACCTATTCCCAGATGAAGCTATTCTGTACATCGAAGATGAAACTTGGACGATGTACTTTGACGGAGCGTCAAATCAGTACGGGTATGGGATAGGGGTGTTGCTGATAGCGCCTGACGATTCCCGTATCCCTTTAGCATTCAAGCTTCGGTTCAAAGTCTCGAACAATGAGGCAGAGTATGAGGCATGTATCGCCGATCTAGAGGCGGCCCTAGAATTAGGGGCAAGACGGTTGGACGTCATTGGGGATTCGAACCTTGTTGTGTCGCAGGCAAAAGGAGACTGGAAAGTCAAGGAGGAAAAGATGATAATTTACCATCAGACCTTGGATTTGTTAATTCCTCGGTTTGAAAAGCTAAATTTCACTCACCTAGTAAGAGAGAACAACAGGTTCATAGATTCGCTAGCAACTCTATCTTCCATGATAGACATCCCATCTGGAGTCCGGATGCGTGCAGTCATTATTGACCAGAAATTTGCACCTGCCTACGAGTCAATCTCCGCCATAGATGAAGTGCAGGACAACAACCCTTGGTATTACGACATATGGAACTTCTTGGAGAAGGAGGCGTATCCACCAGGGGTAAGTGCCAAGGACAAAAGGGCAATAAGAAGAATGGCTGTTCAGTTTATCATCTGCGGGGGTAAATTGTACAAGAGAGGTCATCTGGGAATGCACAAGCTGTGTGTAGAGGCTGAGGAGTCGAAGCGCCTGATGGAGGCCATCCATGGAGGAGAATGTGGGGCACACATGAATGGGGTGATGCTGGCACGGAAGATCCTCAGACAGGGCTACTACTGGTCTACCATGGAAGAGGATTGTATCGGCTTTGTTCGGCGATGCCACAAATGCCAGATTCACGCAAATCGCATGAACATCCCGCCGTCAAAGCTGTACAACATGACTTCGCCGTGGCCATTTTCAGTTTGGGGAATTGATGTGATTGAGGTTGTTACCCCGAAGGGGTCGAATGGGCATGAGTTCATCCTCGTCGCGATAGATTATTTTACAAAATGGGTTGAGGCCCAATCTTATGCGGTGTTGAAGGCTTCGCACGTCGCAAAGTTCATCAGAAACAACATCATCTGCCGTTATGGAGTCCCGAACGAGATCATTTCAGACAATGGCTCCCACTTCAAGAAGGAGGTGATTGATTTGTTGGAGAAATACAATGTGGCTTTTCATAAGTCGTCCACCTATCGGCCGGACCAACGGAGCAGTTGAGGCCGCCAACAAGAACATCAAACACATATTGCAGAAGATGGTGGAAACCCACGGGACTGGCCAGATAAGTTGCCATTTGCTCTGTGGGGCTACCGAACTTCAATTAGAACTTCTACCGGGGCGACTCCATATTCCTTGGTTTATGGTATGGAGGCCGTTCTACCTATAGAGATTGAGGTTCCGTCTTTACGAGTATTGGCTGAGTGTCAAATAGCCGAGGCGGATTGGCAGCAGAGCAGATTCGAGGAACTCATGCTCTTTGATGAGAGGAGACTGAAAGCACTGTACCACGTCCAAGGATATCAACGCAGAATTGCCCGGGCTTTCAACAAGAAGGTTAAGTCCAGGAATTTGAAGGAATGAGATTTGGTACTCAAAGACAACCGAGCTCCCATCCACGACCCAAGGGGCAAGTTCAGACCCAATTGGACTGGTCCCTATATCATCAAGTCTATCTGGTCAGGTGGAGCTGTGGTTCTGATGGACCTAGATGGCCTAGAGTTCTCCCAACCGATCAACATGGACAAGTTGAAGAAGTATTACCCCTGAGAGGCTCGCTAGGCCGAAAACCCGAAAGGGCGACCTAGGCAAAATTCAGAGCACAAAAAAATAGAAAATATAAAAACTGAGCTCGCAAGGTTGAAAACCCGCAAAGGGCGACCTTGGCAAAAGTTAGAGCGCAAAAGGAGAGTGAAAATACTCGAGTGAACCCAAGCCTGAACTACGTAAGGCTTGATTCCCATCTTTGGGATACGTAGGCAGCTTCATCCCGAAGTTCAGCCATAAAACTTTTCCCCGATCAACTTTGTCCATTTGATCATCTCGGTCATCTTTGTCCATCAGCGTTTATCGCAATCTCCGGTACAGTGCCATTCAGACTAGGGGCAACTTTCCGTTGCTGTACAGTGCCGTGGTGTAGACACCCCATTTTTGACCGACCTTAAGACTCAGACGTCACCGATTGAGCGCTCGGTGATGTTGCATACTGTGCTCGTTCAGAAGTCTCAGAGTCGCGGCCGTGAGCCCTGCCTCCGGACTTCCAAACCCTCTTCTGTACCTTGTCTCGGTTTGCGAACCAGACTCGATTTTCTCTGTTTCTTTTCCTGAAGGGAGGGAGAGGTCCCGTAGACCATCTCTCAGTGGCCGTGGGCTACATTTCGTGGCCGTAGGCCATTTTGCCCATTTCGGAGCCCGGTTCCTGGTTTTCGGAGCCGTCAGGCCGTGTGCCTCGGTTCGGGACCGCCTAACCATCTCCGATTCCTCCGGTTTTTTGCATGCATCTCATTTACTCCCTTTCGAGGGACACTGGGGTCTTAGATACCCACTTCGTGGCCGAACACCACTTTCGGTGCTTAACGGCCTATTTTCGGGATCCCGAACTGCGTGTTTTGGTCCCCAAGCATTCGTTTTGCATCGGTTTTCGTTCATTTTTGGCAGGTACCTCTGTTTTATCATAAGGAAGGTCACTGGAGGGTGGGAGGCGAGCAATTGTCTCAGCAACCAGTTATGCTTTTCCGGTGCCCTCCGACGCCCGTTTTTCTCACTTCCGGGCTAATGTTGAACACCCTAGGGCCATTTTCTTCGAGCCAAAACCACATATTTGTGTTGTACACACATGGGAGGACCCTAATATGCTATGGCCGGCCATTAATTCCATTTGACCCTTTTGAACCCTTTAGAAAAGTGGGTTGTTCTTCTCCTGGTTCACAGTTGCCAATTTTCAACCACAGGGTTGTGTTGAGGACACATGGGAGGACCCTAATCTAGCATGGCCGGCCATTAATTCAACATGCCCATTTTGCCCTTGGCCGGCCGGCCATAGGGGGTGGCGGCCGGCCACCTGCAGCCCAAAAAACTGGCCGGCCCTGATCCCCATGCTGTGCATTCCAGCTGTGCTTTGGTTTTCCCCAAAAATATCTCTATCCGGGGGACCCATTTGGAGGAAAATAAGGGCTCATTTCCCTCCACTTTTGCAAGCATTCCTCTCTCCCTCTCTTGTCTACATTGGTGTCCTCCCAACTCAAGAGAAGAGATTACAAGCATTGGTTGAAGCATATACATACATACAACTTCATTTCCTTCAAGTTTTGGTGCCATTTCTTCATCATCTTCAAGCTCTACCCTCACCACTCCATTCCAGCAGAAAAGGAAGAGATTCCAGCAGCTTAGAGTCATCAAATCTAGTCCAAGAAGCAACAAAAGTATTGATCTTCAAGGGTAAGTAGATTTCCCCTCTTTTGTAGCATTTTCTTGCTTCATTTCTTAAGCCTACTTGCTTATTGTTTTGGGCTCAGACCTTAACTGAAACTAGATCTATTTTTGAGCTATTCTTCATGTTTGTTCAAGGGCTCAACCCTATTTGAGCCCTCTATGGCACACTTGCTTCAATATCATCTTATATGCCATTTTTTTGCATGAAATTTCTTGCCTATGAGTGATCTTTTTTCGAGCATAATGTAAACTGTAAGTGGGCCTATTTTGAGTCCCTCTTCAACATTGAAGAAGGGATCAACCCTGTTTGGGCCCCTTATCTTGCACTTGCTTCACAATTCCTCCAATTTACCGTAAATTTGCATGATTTGTTTGGCCTATATGTAAATTGTTTTGGAGCATGTCATGAACTGTGAGTAAGCTTATTTTGTGTCCCTCTACAACATTGTAGAAGGGATCAACCTTGTTGGGGGTCTCCATGTTATACTTGTCATTATACCCCTCTTTGACCCCCATTTTTGCATGCTTTTTTAAGCTTATCTAGCTTCTGTTTTCGGCCATCATCAGAACTGGAAGGAGTCATATTTTGATATTCTTGACATATTTCATTAAGGGTCTTTTCTGGTTTGATGAATGTTTGGGGTACCTCATGTTATAGCCTTATGTATCCTAGTTCTTGCATGACATTTTTAGCATGTTTTCATACTGAGTTGGGGGATGTCATCTACTGTAAATGTTCATATTTTTAGTCCCTCATCAGTGTTGTAGAAGGGTATTTTTCCATTTGGGCATCACATGTATCACTTGCTTCAATACCCCTCTTGCGGAGCCATTTTTGCATTCTTGCTTAATCCTATGTGTGCTTGCTGTTTAGCCCTTTTTATGACTGAAAAATGCTTTTCTTGGGGCTGCCTCGCTACTGTATTTTCATTCCATGTCCATATTGTGCATGCATTGCATGGCTATAGGCCATTTCGGGTGCCAAAATTCATGTTTCGGGACCATTCCTCGCATTTGGTGTCATTTCGCCATCTTTCGGGACTGTTTTCCCCCATATTTCAGTGCTAAAATTCCATTTGCATGTTTACATATCATATTCCATGCCATTGCATTCCGTAGGCCATTGCCTCGGTTTGCGTGCCCGTGTGCACGCATTTCGAGGCACCTCATTTTCATCCGTCGGCCTCTTATGTGAGTGTGGCTGAGGCTCACTCATGTTAGTGTAAGTCCATTTTGCATTCTGTATGTCATTTTAGTCTTATCGCATTACGTATGTCATTGCCTCGGTTTGCGCGCCCGTATGCACGCATTTCGAGGCATCTCATTTTCATCTCTCGGCCTCTTGTGTGAGTGCGGCTGAGGCTCTCTCATGTTGGTGTAAGCCCATATTGCATCGCATGTCTCATTTTAGTCCTGTTGCATTCCGTATGCCATGTTCTCGGTTTGCGTGCTCGTGGGCACGCATTTCGAGACATCTCATTTTAGTCTCATTGCATATCATTTCCATACCATTTCATGCCTTACGGCCATCGCCTTGGTTTGCGCGCCCGTGTGCACGCATTTTGAGGCATCTCATTTTCATCCGTCGGCCTCTTATGTGAGTGTGGCTGAGGTCCACTCGTGTTAGTGTAAGTCCAATTGGCATTGCGTATGCCATTTCATGTCTTAGGATCATCGCCTCGGTTTGCGTGCCCGTGTGCACGCATTTCGAGGCATCTCATTTTCATAACATTGTATATGTTAAGACTGCATATTAGCTGCATTTCATGCATATCATGCATATTGCATCGTGTTCGGGATAGGAGTTAGCCCGGGCACGGGAAACGAGGTGCGTTTCGTACTCCGAGTGACGGAACGGGTCTCAATTCCCAAGTCACCGAAACTCCGGATTGCCCATGATGGAGTTAGGTTTTGTTGTAGTATTCATCCGCATTCATCCTATATCGAGTTGTGCAATCCGACTCCTCGGCCATCATGCATCGATATGCGTGATTGGTGGCACGAGGATCGAGGCATGCATATATTTTGTGAAATACATTGCTATGCCCCTTTCCTGCTCTCTATTACAGCAAAATGAAGAATCAGTAACTTTTCGGAGTCTGGCACGCATTTCGAGGAACATTGCAAACAGAGGCTAATCGGGGCATCCCAGTGGATTTCCGAAAAGGCAGCCCAGCATACATCATTCAGCGGAAGTGAGGCAGCCCCTGGCTTGCATGCCAGTTTACAGTTTTTCTTAGTTAATTTGTTAATTAATTAGGAATTTGTATATTATTCGGACTGTATATTTTGGACTGTAATATTCTCATATTCGGACTGTATATTATTTATTTGCACCCTCTGCGCGAGGGCATAATTGTAATAATTGTGGGTGAGTGTGATGTATGTCTTCCAACCCCACGTCTTTCTTCCCTTTTATTTACCCGCTTATGATGGTTAGATATAGGGCATATTTCGATTAGCATACAGTATGACAGCATGTTTGCATCATTCATCTGTTTTGCACGCACCGGGCTCGGCGCATCATACAAACTGCATTGTATTTCAATTCCAAATTGAATACTTGATAGTTGTAGCATTCCACATATCATGTTTAGAATAGCCGAGCCTACTATAGTTGCATTATTGCATGCGTTGCATTAGACATTTCTGTATAATTAGGATCATGCATGATTTCTAATAGGTTTTCTGTTTTGGCTTGGAGTACTCGGTGAGCTTTTATGCTTTAACATCCTTGCATGCGTGTGAGTGTTGCCATGAATAGCATGCTTACCATGAGGCTAACTGCTTATGTGATATAACTGCCTTGAATGCCTGTGGGTGGAGGTTGAGTTACTTGAATTGGGACAATGCGTTGACTGTTTGTTTTAAGCCCACTAGATAGTGGCAAAATCATGTCTTCTAAGCCCACCTGAGGGTGGCAAATCCACGTCTTAGCCTACCTGCGGGTAGCACCATCAAACCATTTTCAATCAAACAAACAAACATGAAATGTTTTGTTCCAATTCAGGCGACTCAGTCTATACTTGTTTGCTGCGAGCATCACATAGTAACCTAGGCTAATAACCGGAATAAGAACTCACAATGTTTTCAAAATAAGATATCATGGTTAGTAGAGGCCGGTCTTTGACCGGGCGAACGGGGGTGCTCACGAAGTGACCTTCCCCAATCGTACCCAAGTTCCCGAGCCGAGGCAACTTTGGTGATGACGGACACGTGGCCTTTGGCACCGAGTCAGGGTTTCCTAAATTTCCCATTTAAAAAATATTTAGGTGGCGACTCTGTATCTGGCAAAGCAGTCCATGTTTGGCACTTCTTTCAAAAAAAATCTGTTTTCCAAAACGATTTGCCGGATTTGGACTCTTTGGTTCAAGATTAAGAACCGTGACACAAATCGAGTCCGAGCTGTAGCGAGGTCCCCCCGGGCTTGTTACACGTGGTACCGTTCAAACAAGGGGCAACTTTCCAGTTGCTAGGATCCGGGGTTGTGCATCTCAGTGACAGATCTCAGGCGTGTCCAGTTCTGATCCATACCGAAAATAGTTTTGAAAAGTTTTAATAAAGGTGATTTTGTTCAAATAAATCTTTTTACAACTAAGACCATTTCTGGACCAAAACGGAAAATTTTCAGTACCACAACCTTCAATTTCATTGATTTCAATACAGAGTTCTCTTGCTCTTACATACGATTGAAGTTGCTTTTTATTACACTCACAAAGAAAACTTGAAACTACTAATAAAGCAATAAATCCGGGGCATGGTCAAGTCAAATGTCCCTGCGCCCCCTCCCAGAGCTGGTCGAAGCCTCTGATGCCAAAGTGGGCCCTTCCTGTGCCTCTTCATTAAGCCAATCCAAGCACTCATCAGACAAAGTGCAACTGAAAGTGGGAGTGGGGGCCAGGAGTTCTCTCGTCTTCCATGCTGTGGCATATCGAGCCAGCTGTGCGCCTCGAATCGGGAATGTAGCCGGGTACTCTATCCCTTCCGGCGGGCAAGTCTGATCATGACCGAACTGGCGCAGGATACGGAATGGAAAGTAGAAGACACAGTGAGTCAAGCCAATCAATTGGATCCTGGGTTGACGGGTCATGCTATAGCTCATTACCGAGAGATTGAGCCAAGGGCACCGCCAAGCAATACGGTCTGCGGACAAACTGCACATCCATTCGAACCACCAACCCTCATCAAGTGCGTCAACTAGGCGCTGCCTGAAGAAGTAACCGCGAGCTGAGTAAGCTGGGCAAGAGTCCACAACCTGCAGTTTATCCATCAACCATACCTGGGGAGGGATGAAAAATGAGAGAATAAAGAATAGAGAGATGTACGATGAGAGGGAAAAGTGAGAAAAGGGTTTTGTGAGGAAAACCGAGCTTGAGGGCCGAGTGATGTGAGCAAACATATATATGAGATTGGGAGGGAAACATTACCTGCAGTAATAGTGGACTCCCTGCTAATCTGGTTGTCTCTCGACGATAAAAGGCGTCTAAGCCCAGCAACGTCTCAGCCAGAATCATGGCAATGCAGCTTTTACCCTCCTTCAAGCCTTGGGCAACCTCAATCAACCGGACACTAGACCCTCCGGAACCTGAGACAAATAGAAAATGAGATAGCATACACAAACAGAAGGCGTGTCGCCGGAAGCCTTGCCAGTGATGGTCACCGCGATCACCAGTCTCAGAAAAACGGCAAACCAAGCTCGGAACATCCAGCATCCCATCACAAATCAGAGAACGAGCATCGGGTATTGAGAGCCCACACATTTGCCCTAAGACTTGGGCATGGCCAAAACGAAGTTGGGGCAAAATCTCTTCATTACGCTCAGATTCCATTAGAGCTTGGAAATCTTCGAAGGTAGGACACACCTCTTGCCCGCTAAAGCTGAAGACGTGTGTCACCGGATTCCAAAACCTTGCCGCGGCATGAAGAAATGGAAAATGCAGCGGGGTACGACGCAAAGTGAATAGTGCGTTTATGCCAAAGGCCCGGAAATTCAGCTTTTCCGAGCCATCCAAGTTGTTAATCCAAGTTGCGAGATTTTGGGCAAGGAATTCTTCCATTTGGAGTAAATCAGAGTGGAAATGAAGAAAACTACGAAGCTGGGGTCTTTTGTAGGGGATAAGGTTGAATGGAGGACAGGTGTCAGCATTCTGCTGGTTCCTTCCGTTCTTGGCCGACCGGCCAAATAGATTGCCGACCGGCCATCTGTTTTGGCCGATGGATCAAATTTTCGGCCGATGGCCTTTCCTCACAGCCGACGGCCTTTCTATTGGGCCGGTGGTTCTCCCCCTTGTCCTCTGAGCTGTTTATGCTAAGAAGTTGGGGAATCCCACCATTTTCAATACCCTCGAGTGATCAATTCTCACGAGGGCGCGCCCATTTGTTTATCGAGTTGTTGTATATTTGCTTATCGAGTTGTATTTCACTCTCTTTAAGTCTTTGTATTGTTTATCGAGTTGTACTCGCACCTGCTTGGTCATAACGAGTCCTTCTGTTTTGCTTATCGAATTGTAATTGGTTCACTACCTATTATTACGATGCGATGCTTCGTTTTCAAAACACAGTGTCAATTTCGGTCACATTGTCATGTGATGCCTTGCGATGCGATGCGTAGAACGTGCAAATAGTTGTTTCATTTCCGTCATGTATTTCTAAAAAAAAGAAGAAGAAAAATATGCGATTTCAAAAAATAGGACCTGCCTGAGGCAATGCAATGTGCTTAAACTCCTAATAAAAAGGAAAGTAAAGCAGGAGAATAACAGGGTAGCAGGGTACCGGAATGGATACCAGTAACCTCCCCTCGCGGTCATTGTACCTTTCGCACCCTTGTTCGGGTCAATTGTGTGGTTTGGCACCTTCATCACTCAAGGCAATACAAGAAAATGCACTGTCAGAATGCAAGTGGACCTTCGAGTTGACCTCAGGCCATGACTTTTGTGAGCGATGCTCGGTACATGCGAAGGACGCTCCTTCCCGTATCCTTTTATATCTTGTGAATTCCATAAATCATTTCAATCATACTGTGTTGCAGTACGTTGCATTTCAGCATCATGTTTTGCCAGGTTCAATTTCAAGTTCCTTTTATATACACATTGCGTGCATGCGTGCATTGCTTTACTTACATGTGTTCAAGTTCCTTTTATATACACATTGCGTGCATGCGTGCATTGCTTTACTTACATGTGTTCAAGTTCCTTTATATACACATTGCGTGCATGCGTGCATTGCTTTACTTACATGTGTTCAAGTTCCTTTATATACACATTGCGTGCATGCGTGCATTGCTTTACTTACATGTGTTCAAGTTCCTTTTATATACACATTGCGTGCATGCGTGCATTGCTTTACTTACATGTGTTCAAGTTCCTTTATATACACATTGCGTGCATGCGTGCATTGCTTTACTTACATGTGTTCAAGTGCCTTTTTATACACATTGCGTGCATGCGTGCATCGTTTTACTTACATGTGTTCAAATTCCCTTTCCATACACATTGCTCGTGTTGACCGCTTGCTTTACTTGCATATGTTCAATTCCAGTTTCTTTGTGTACACATTGCCTGCATGCGTGCATTGCTTTACTCACATGTGTTCAATCCCGCTATTTTTCTATACACACTGCGTGCGTTCTCACGCACTTTCGATTGCTTTGTCATGCATGTTGCTAACGACATTGTACCTGTTAAGTTTGTTTTCTTTGCAGGCACGATATTGTATGTACGGCTCATTTGAGGCCGGTGCAACCGGACGAACCGCACAGGTATTGTATCCTCCGAGTGAGACGTATTGAGAATTGCATAATTCTCTTACATCCTTTCTGCATTGTAGTGTAGCTTGGTGTATGCTAGCTTAAAACTGTTGCATGTGTGCTTCGTTACAGCTCTCTTTGCATGATCATAAGTTATGCTCGGCTTCTTGCATTTTCAGTTGCATTTTGCCCCTGCCTTCGGGCGCATACCTTGTTTATCTTGCATGTTTGTCCAAGTCTTCGGCCTTGTCAAAAATGGGTCGTCTCTGGGCTTTGACATTCACTCCCGTCATTGTTATGACTTTCGAGTTCTGTAAAGAGGGGCAACTGTAGACACCCCATTTTTGACGTCCTCAAGACTTGGACGTCACCGTTGAACACTCGGTGATTATCCATGTTTGTGTTCGTTTGGAGTTCCAGAGGTCTCGGCTACGCGCCCTGCCTCAGGATCTCCGAACTCGACCGTTTTGTGTTTGGTTTTGCACCAACACTTGTGTTTTGCCTTGGAAGGGCAGGGAATGGCTTATTAGCCATCCCCACACCCACCCGGCCCTCTCCTATCATCACCGGCCGCACATGTGTTACACCGGCAGTGTTTCTTAAAAACAATGGCCGGTCGGCACTATGATTAGCCGACCGGCACTTTATTGTGCCGGTGACCCCTTTTGGTGGCCGGCGTCCACCTTTGCCCCCTGAGGCATGGTGCATGCCAGCTCTGCAGCTGGATGCTGGAACACCACACTCATCCCCGGCATGGAGTGACCTCTTTGCACCTTTGAACCCCCAAACCTTCTAGAAGGTTGACCCCTTTGGCCAAGCTTTTAGCTTGGCCAGCTGTTTTAGCTTCCCCAAGAAGCCAAGACCCTTTGCACCCCTTGCCCCTTTTAGTTAGCTTCTTGGAGAAGCCTTGAGCCTTGTTTTTTGCCTATATAAGCACCATCTCTCTCCCTTGGTGAGGAGGTTAGCCATTTTCATCAAAAAAACCAGAGCTTGTGTATCTATGTATCTGCCATATATCTCCTCTCTCTAGATTTTCCCTCTCTCTCCTCTTGTGTGTGTGTTTTTAGGCCTAAAAGTGTGGTTTTACCTTACTTTTGCACTAATACAGACACCATTACACCTTAGCTCGAGATTGGGAGGCTTGGAGGGTTGTTTGCTGAGGTTTTGGACTGTTTTTGATCAGAAGAAGAGGGCTGGATCATCTGTTCTTGAGGTGTTCTTCAAGGGTGAGCACTTTGCTTTAGTTTCCCCATTTTTGCAACAAGTTTTTACCTGTTTTGCTTACTGTTTTTAGCTTTGTGTATAACATAAAAAAGTTTTATTTTTTCTTGCTTTTGAACTTTCATTAAGGTCACTTGTGGTGGTTTGAGTGCAAACTCACCCTCTTAGGCCTTATTTTGGGCCCTTTGGGCTTTGTCTTTCTTGAGGCCTTATTTGCCTTGTTGTTTTGGGGTCTCTCATCACTGAAAACCAGTGGGTTTTTAGTAGTGAGGAAGGTGGTTTGAAGTCTTGTATAG
The DNA here is from genome assembly GCA_030407325.1 of Camellia japonica. Classification (NCBI taxonomy): domain Eukaryota; kingdom Viridiplantae; phylum Streptophyta; class Magnoliopsida; order Ericales; family Theaceae; genus Camellia; species Camellia japonica. Next base: position 32,061 of record JAPPVO010002465.1, on the reverse strand, counting down.
GGGAGGGACACCCCTCTCCCCTTTGTCCCTCTTTTGCCTTTGTTTTTGGCTTAAAAGGCAACATGCATGCTTGCTTGTTTTTGGCGCCATTTCAGAGCTTTTTTGGGTGTTTTGGATCATATTTTGTCTCTGTCTAATGGTGTTTTGTTGGTCCTATGCATGCCCCTTATACTTGCTTTGCATTCCTCTATTTGGCATAGAAATGCACTTGGTGTTTTGTGTTTAGGCCATGTTTCTTGCATGTATTAGCATAACTCCATGAAGATATTAGCATCATTTTGCCATGTTTAAGGGCTGTGAGCCACTGATTTTGCCATGTTTGGCATGCTTGGTATAGTGGCTTTGCATTTTGGCTTGTAAGCCTTAGTTGTGTAGATCACTAGCATGCTTAACTTAGTTTTTTTTCTCATGATTTGGCATCATTGTAGGCTATATTTCAGTCCCTAAATCATGCTCATATGCTTGCATTGGTCATCACTTTCATGCTTTGGAAGGTTGTTCTTTTGTGCCTTGAAATAGGCCTTGTGCATGTTTGTGTATTTGAGGTATTTGGGGCTATCATATCAGAGGGTTTGGGTGTATTTTTGCATGCTAGAATTCTGTTTTTATTTGCCTAATATATGCCATGAGTGGTCATTTTAGTAGGTAGTGGAATGCTCCACTTTGTGCCTTAGCTTTAGGCCTTTATGGTTTGCATGTTGGCTTGGACATTTGCCCACCTTTTGGGGCACTTTTGGCCACTGTTTTGGGGTGGATTGAGGTCTGCCCCATCATGGTTTAAGTCCACCATTGCACATTTGTCTAATGCTTGTTGCATGTTTGATTAATATGGTCTTGCCACATGCTAATCCTATTGCCTAAATTGTCCATGTTTGCATTGCATTTGCACCTTGCATGTTGCATTACATTTGGCATGTTTGCATTTTAGTATTAGGTTGCATTGTGGAGCCATGCTTGCATAACATGCATTGCATTACTTGGTTTGGGGGTCAAACCAAGTGTGAGGGTTGAGAGGAGTTCATACCACAAGTGATGCAACTTGTCCCAACTCTCGGTCATCGAGGCCCTTGACCAATACATGATAGAGCCTTGGTCTTCATTTGTGTGTTGCATGCATTTCCATTAAAATGCAAACTTGGCCTTTTAGGCCATCATGCACCAAGATGCATCATTGATGGCCGAGGGTCGAGGGCTATGCCCTCTTGAGTCTAACACATGATAGGGAGCATAGCCATGCTTACATTTGCTCAAAACTCCATGTCATGCACTGCCTGTCTGCTGTTGCTGTCAAAACTGTCTTCTGCAGGAATTTTCTGCTGACCGGCAGTATAGAGTGCCGACCGGCCATCAGTGCATGGCCGATAACCTCATGGACAGCCGGTTGATATTTTAGATGGCCGGTGGGCATTTCCTCCAGCCGATGGTGTGCAGCAGCATACAAGGAAGGTATTCTGGGACTTTGGCAGTTTTTGGAGAGACAGGGCAATAAAAACAGAGGCAATAGTGGCATGACGCGGGTCTTCCGGGCAAGTGGGATCGAGCATGCATCATTCGCACATCCCGAGGCAGGGCTGAGACCCCTTTCTTTTTATATTGGATTTAATTTGATAATTAGAAATTTTGTATAATATTATTTATTTTTTGGACTGTAATATTTATTTAATTTTGGTCCCTCCGCGAGGGTGAATGCGAATTTGTAATAAGGGGGGTGTGTGTGTATGCATTCCAACCCCCACTTCTTTCTTCCCTTTTATTTACCTGCTTACGATGGTAGATTAGGGCATATTTAAATTAGCATATAGTATGATAGCATGCGTGTATCCATACATTTGTCTTACACGCACCGGGCTCGGCTCATCATTCTAACTGCATCTGTATTTCAATTTCCAAATTGAATACGTGTAAGTTGTAGCATTTCACATGTCATCGTATTAGCCGAGCCTATCCTAATCACATTTTGCTTGTGTTGCATTAGTCATTTTAACATGAACTAGGACATGCATGTTTGCTAACTAGTTTCTTGTTTTGGCACGGAGTACGATGTAAGTATTTTCGTTTTAGCATATCGCATGCGTGTGAATGTTGCCATGACAGCATGATTACCATGTGGCTAAGTGCTTATATGAGATAAACTGAATGCCTGCCTGTGGGTGAAGGTTGGATTGTTTGAGTTGGAAAAACTCGTTGAAATCCCTGTTTTAACCTACTTGCGAGTAGCAAATTCCAAAGCGCTTTTCAAAACAAACGGATATGCAATGCTTGTTTCCAAATTAGGCAATCTAGTCTATACTTGTTTGCTGTACGCATACATAGTAATTCTAGGCTAATAACCGGAATAAGAACACATAACGTTTTCAAAATCGGATATCATGGTTAGTAGAGGCCGGTCTTCGGACCGGGCGAAAGGGGGTGCTCATAGCTGACCTTCCCCGATCGTACCCAAGCTCCTGAGCCAAGACAACTTTGGTGATGACGGACACGTGGCCTTCGGCACCGAGTCAGGGTTTCCTAAATTTCCCATTTTAAAAAATATTTAGGGGCGACTCTGTATCTGGCAAAGCAGTCCATGTTTGGCACTTCTTTTCAAAATCTGTTTTTTTCTCAAAACGATTTACCAGAGTTGAACTCTTTGGTTCAGATTAAGAACCGCAACAAACAAAAAAAGGGGAGTCCGAACTGTAGCCAAGGTCCCTCGCGGGCTTGTTACACAAGGGCAGATTCATCAATCTATTCGGCTTAAATATTAGAGTTTCTAGCCGAATATCTATGGTGCCCCAGCAGAGTTTTGACCTGCCATTTTTGGGAGGTCTTATTCATTAATTAGGCGGTCTTATTCAAACTTGCTGGGGCAAGGGTAGATTCATCAATATATTCGGCTTAAATATCAGAGCTCCTAGCCAAATATCCATGGTGCCCCAGCAGAGTTTAGACCTGTCGTTTTTAGGTCTTATTCATTAATTCGGCGGTCTTGTTCATCGACTTACTAGGGCAAGAGCAGACGCATCATTCCATTCGGCCGAATATCCATTATGCCCCAGCACATCCCTGAACTGTTGTCACGACCCAAACCCGCCCCTATGGGTTTAGCACCGTAACCGGCCAGTAATCCGAGATTACCGAAGGCCTGCTTAACAGTAATACAGTAAAACAGAGTACAGGGGCATGGCGGAAGCCAATACAGTAATAAAACAATGTCCAATGAGCTGTGACAGTCTGTATGCAAAAGACTTTTCATACATTCACATATGTACGGTATAGAACAGTATGCACAATATTTACAATCATACAAAACAGGGGCCTAATCCCCATAAGACAGTACAGTACGGTGTTGTCAGTCTATACGGTATTACAAAACAGTACAGAGACAGACGGGGGAGATAAAAACACCCCTAAGCCATAGCTTGGCAGGCTCGGAACCTCACAGTGAGGCACAATGGTTGGCTTGACAAAACTGGAGTTTACCCCGACGCTTCTAGCATTGGTCCGGTGCCTGTACACCTACATATATATATGAGCAGTGAGCTAAAGCCCAGTGAATAACACAATGCGTAAAGAGGTTTAGAATGAATGTCTTTACAGTAATGAAAACAATTCATTAAATCAGTATATCAGTTGTTCAGTACAGTAAACAGTCATATGTAGTACATCCATTAGCATAACAGTAAACAGTAGGTCTTAAAGACCGAACAGTAAATGATGGCCATCAATCAGTAAACAGTAGTGGTTCCAACGAGGGAACCGACAGAGATCTCTGTAATAGTAACAGTAAACAGTAGGTGCTAAGGATGCCACAGTACAGTTCAGAATATAGGACATACATTCATTCAGTAAACAATATCAGTTCAGTAAACAGTTCAGTTCCGTATTCAGAAGATAATCATTTTGAACATATCTTTACACAATTGTTACTCACAGAGTTCTGGGCTACAGTAGGTTAGAGCGTCTCCTCGAAATGCCAACCCTAAACAGTACAGAATGAACACACACTAAGCTACACAGTTGGGAAAGATAATAACTTAATCCCTAATATGCCTCGGTGTGTTCTACATCTATATCCTCATTAAGATGTCTTAAACTAGGCCTAGGAATGCCTAGGATGGGATGAGGATGCAAAGATGTATTTCAGAAAACATTTTCAGAATTTTCAGAAAAACAGAGTCCTGCTCGAGCGCAGGCTTCCCCGCTCGAGCGGACATGCAATAAAGGTCCCCGCTCGAGCGTCAACTTCCCCGCTCGAGCGGACCAAAAAGTACTGGATAGGTGAAATTTACGCTCGACGCTCGCTCGAGCGTGTCACCAGTCCTCCGCTCGAGCGTACATTCTTTCGCTCGAGCGGACCGATGAACAGTGCAAGATGTTGGGAGCTCGATTTTCCCGCTCGAGCGACACTTCCCCCGCTCGAGCGGAAGACCAAAATCTGGAAATGCCAGATTCGAGTCCCAAACTCAAAACTCAAGTTTTCAAATACCAAATTCGATCCTCTTGGGCCCATTTTCTGGAAAACCTTTGTAAACACATAGAATCGCATGATTTAAAGCTCCATTTATAAAATTCAAGCCCAAAGGTGTTTCAAACAACCTCAATTTCAAATCAATTTTCATGACAACAATTCAAATGAACATGCATGAGTTTTAAATCAATTCAAAGCTTCAATACATGCTCTAATGAGCCAAATCTTTCAAAAGCATGATGTTTTCATGAACCTAAGCTAGAACTTGTACATGCATGCAACAATTATCCATGAAATCAACTTCAAACTCAACAATACCAACATGCATGCATAGAATGAGCTCCAATTCAACATTATTAGACTAAGACATGACTTAGCTCTCTAGAGGCTCAAGAACCATGCAAGAACAATCTTAAATACATCAATGAAAAGGTGACATCCTTACCTAAGTCTTGAATTACAAGGTGTAGGAGCTCAAATTCACAATTGTCTTCTAAATTCTCCAAGTCCACAAGCAATTATCAAGGAGGAACTCACTTTCTCTCACTCTAACCCTCTGGTCGGCAAGAACAAGGGGAATGGGCTGATCAAATGTTTGATCTAGGTGTAATGAGACTCAAAAGTGGTCTTAGATAGTGGTCACTCACAATGGCAACATGGTAATTAAGCTAACTCTTGTAATTGGCTTATTTTAATCTAATTTAATCATACCGAAACAATTTTCAGATAATTACACCATAAAATCCCATAAATTATAACGATCACGAAACACTAATCAATTTATTGTTCGGCCGCCGATAAGGCCTTCAACTTACAGTTTAAACATATAAACATAAACAAATAATCACACAGTCAAACAGATAGGATGCAATTCAAACAGATATATATATTCAGTCGATTCAGTTCAGATTTCAGTCAGTCAATTCAGTAATCCAGTCAGTTCAATTACCAATCATAATCATTCTCAGTTTAGCAGTAATCGATAACTAATCGGTGATCAGTGATGAGGGTTATTACAGTCTCCCCTCCTTAAAAAGAGGTTAGTCCTCTAAACTCGAGTTACCTTCATTCTGGAAAAAAACTGGGTTCAGTGGAAACAGTTCAGGATATATTTTAGCCATGTCATCTTTCCTTTCCCAAGTGGCATACACACCACCATGGTTTTGCCAGTCAACTTTCACTAACGGGATCTCTTTGTTTCTCAGTTTCTTGATCCGTCTGTTTACAATCTGTATAGGCCGTTCCTCGTAAGTGTAGTCATCACTCAACACTACCCGAGTAGGCTCAATCACGTGGAAAGGATCCCGGAGATAATCTCTCAACATCGAAATGTGGAAGACGTTATGCATATGCTCTATTTTAGGAGGAAACGCAACTTGATACGCCACCGGATTGATTTTCTCAATAATCTCATACGGTCCGACATACCTTGGCGCTAACTTGCCTTTGACTCCAAAACGAGTTTGGCCTTTCATCGGTGTCACTTTCACAAAAACGTGATCACCCACTTCATATTCTCTGTCTCGCCTTCTGACATCTGCATAACTTTTCTGTCGGCTCTGTGCCGTTTTTAGTCTCTGTTGTATCAATTTCACTTTCTCAGTTGTTTCATAAACAATCTTGGGCCCAAGCAAAGGCCCATCTCCAACTTCTGCCCAGCAAATCGGAGATCTACATTTTCTGCCATACAATGCCTCAAAAGGCGCCATACCAATGCTTGAATGGTAACTGTTGTTGTAGGCGAATTCAGCCAATGGCAAATGGCTTTCCCAGTTTCCCTGAAAATCAAAGACACACATTCTCAGCAAATCCTCCAGAGTTTGGATGGTCCTTTCTAACTGTCCATCTGTCTGAGGATGATAGGCACTACTCAGCCTCAATTCAGTACCCAATGCAGTCTGTAGGCTTTGCCAAAACCTCGATGTAAACTTCGAATCTCTGTCAGAAACAATGGATACAGGCACTCCATGCAGCCTAACAATTTCATCAATATAAATTACAACTAACTTGTCCGCATTATAAATTGTCTTGACAGGTAAGAAGTGAGCAGATTTGGCCAATCTATCAACAATAACCCAAATTGAATCCATACCTTTTCTAGAGCGAGGCAATCCAACGATAAAATCCATCGTGATATGCTCCCATTTCTACTCCGGTATGGGTAAGGGTTGTAGTAAAGCTGCGGGTCGCTGATGTTTCGCTTTGACTTGTTGGCAATGAAGACATTTTGACACAAATTCGACAATTTCTTTCTTCATTCCCGGCCACCAAAAGTTCTGTTTCAGATCTTGGTACATTTTCGTATTCCCTGGGTGGATAGAAAATTTTGAAGTGTGGCCTTCTTGCAGAACTCTTCTTTTCAATTCAGGATCATTCGGTACACACAGTCTTTCTTGAAATTTCAGTACATTATTTTCAAATTTGAACCTCGGTCTCGGTTTAGATTCCCTCTCCTCGATGATCTTTTTCAAGAAATCATCCTGTTGCTATTTCTCTTTAATTTCTTCAATCAATGCCGGTTGAGCAGAAATAGCAGATATTGTTCCACCTTGTTCTCGCAAAACAACTTCAATTTCAGATTTTTCAAGGTCACAAAGCAGTTCTTTCTGTCCGGTGAGCAAACAAGCTAAATTTGCAATCGATTTCCGACTCAACGCATCGGCAACGGTGTTGGCTTTTCCCGGATGATACAGAATCTGTAGGTCATAATCTTTAATCAGTTCTAGCCATCTCCGTTGTCTCATGTTCAGTTCTTTCTGTGTGAAGAAGTACTTCAGACTTTTGTGATCTGTATACACCTCACACGTCGCCCCATATAGGTAGTGACGCCAGATTTTCAGTGCAAATACCACTGCAGCAAGTTCCAAATCATGGGTCGGGTAGTTCTTTTCATACGGTCTCAGTTGTCGGGAAGCATATGCAATTACTCTCTCATTCTGCATTAAAACACACCCCAAACCCTTATGAGAAGCATCACTAAAAATGGTAAAACCATCCGTACCTGAAGGTAGTGTAAGAACTGGTGCAGTTACCAATCGAGTTTTCAACTCTTAGAACGCTGATTCCCTTTGGTCAGTCCAGTCAAATGATATCCCCTTCTGTGTCAGTTGAGTCAATGGTAAGGCAATTTTGGAGAAATCTTTGACAAATCTTCTGTAATATCCAGCCAATCCCAAAAAGCTTCGGACTTCTGTCACATTTGTTGGTCTAGGCCAGTTCACTACAGCTTCAATTTTCTGTGGATCAATAGAAATTCCATCTTTGCTAACAACATGCCCCAAAAACATAACATGATCAAGCCAAAACTCACATTTAGACAGTTTAGCATATAGTTTCTGTTCTCTTAGGGTCTGCAGGGCAAGTCTCAGATGATGTTCATGTTGTTCTATACTTTTGGAGTAAATCAATATGTCATCAATGAATACCACAATAAAGTCATCAAGGTACTGTTTAAAGATTCTATTCATGAGGTCCATAAATGCTGCAGGTGCATTGGTAACTCCAAAAGGCATAACTAGAAATTCATAATGTCCATACCTCGTTCTAAAAGCGGTTTTATCAATGTCTTCTGGTTTAACTTTCAGTTGATGGTATCCCGATCTGAGATCAATCTTGGAAAACACTTGAGCACCCTGTAACTGATCAAATAAGTCATCAATACGGGGCAATGGGTATTTATTTTTCACAGTTACCTTGTTCAGTTCGCGGTAATCAATACACAGTCTCAGCGAGCCATCTTTCTTTTTCACAAACAAAACCGGTGCGCCCCACGGTGAAGTACTGGGCCTGATAAACTTCTTGTCTAGCAGTTCTTGCAATTGTACTTTCAATTCCTTCAGTTCCGTCGGGGCCATTCTGTAGGGAGCTTTAGATATTGGCTATGTACCCGGAATCACATCAACGGTAAACTCAATCTCCCTGTCAATCAAATCCCCTGGCAGATCATCTGGAAATACATCTGGGAATTCTCTGACTATAGGAATACAGTTCACATCAGTTTTAACATTATCATCAGTAGATACAGTCAGTACGGAACACAGATATCCTTTACACCATTTTCTAATCAATTTAACAGCTTTCACAGAAGAAATCAAATACGGAGGAGGTACTACTTCAACCCCATTAAACACAAATTCGGGTAAACCAGGTGGACGGAAAACAACTTGCTTTGTCACACAGTCAATGGTAGCATGATATTTTTGTAACCAGTCCATCCCCAATATTACATTGAAATGATCAATGTTCAATGGCAGTAAATCAATAAACAAATGCATATCCCCAACAATAATCTCACAAGCAGGATACATATATGCACATGTCATGGATCCCCAATAGGTGATGATACAGCTAACAGATAGTTCATGGGTTCTAAGGGTCTATTCAATTTTCGTGAAAAAGCATGCGATACGTATGAGTGTGTAGACCCCAATCAATCAGTACATATGCATTTTGAGTACAAATAGAGAGGATACCTGACACAACGGTCTCGTATTTTGCACATCTCCCGTACTAGGGCGAACACTCGGCCCTGCCTCATGGGCTCTTTCCCGGTAGCTTTGGGGTTCAGTTTTGGTGCTACAGTTGATGCTGCGGCGCTGCCTGCAGCTTTACTATTGCCCGGAGCAGTGGAAGGGCAATCTTTAACCATGTGGCCCACCTTGCCACACCTGTAACAAGCACCAGAAATTTTATAACAAACTCCCTTATGGTTCTTACCACCTTTAGAACAGGGCGGGAAATGAACGGTTTCCTTGACTAGAAGTAGTCGTTGACCCTGTATTTTGCTTTTTGTTCAGCGGGTTATTCTTGCCTTTCTTGAACTTAAAACCCTGCCTTTTCCCACGCCATTCAGATGCGGCGTTTCAGATTGTTTCACAGCTTCGATGTTCGCTTCAGCCATCAAGGCTCGGTCAAGAACATTCACATAAGTCGGTAATTTCAAAACACTTATTCTGTCCAAGTATTGCAACATTCAGGCCGCCTTCAAACCTTCTGGCCTTCTTGTAATCAGTGTCCACCATATGTGGTGCATATCTGGCAAGTCCGGTAAACTTTGTTTTGTATTCAGCAATGGACATCGTGCCCTGTCTCAGTTGTTCAAATTCAGTCACCTTCCTATCTCTGACACACTGAGGGAAGTACTTTTCAAAGAAGACTGCTTTGAATTGAGCCCAAGTCATAACAACGTTGTCATCACGGGTAAGCATCCACAACCTTCTTGCTTCCTCTTGCAGAGTAAAGGTAGCCAATAGCACTTTATGTGCCTCAGAACATGGGAACACTTCAAACAGTTTTTCGGTCTCAAGAACCCAAGCTTTAGCCTTTAACGGTTCAAGGCCTCCCTGGAAGGATGGCGGTTTCAGTTTGCTGAACTTCTGGGTGAGAGCAATTATGTCCCCATCATTAACATTCACATTCTGTTCCGGTACAGCCGGAGGAGGAGGTGGGGGCTGTTGGTTCTGTTGTTGCTCTAATCTTGCAGTTATCAGTTCCATCATTCTTTCCATTCTTGCCATTCTTGCCTCAGTGAATGAGGTCTAGATTCATTTGCATTATCCATTTCACTATAAGCAGTTATAGCAATTAAAAACATAAGCAGTTGCACATTAACATTTATCACATTAGTACATATTCAGTCATGTCATAAAACCACACTTATCATGCTCATGTAATGCCCTAATCGCTTATCTAGGACATCCTATAGCTCATTTGGACACGTGTGTGCGGTATAACTCGTGGTTAAGTATCGCTCTGATACCACTCTGTTACGACCCAAACCCGCCCCTATGGGTTTAGCACCGTAACCGGCCAGTAATCCGAGATTACCGAAGGCCTGCTTAACAGTAATACAGTAAAACAGAGTACAGGGGCATGGCGGAAGCCAATACAGTAATAAAACAATGTCCAATGAGCTGTGACAGTCTGTATGCAAAAGACTTTTCATACATTCAATATGTACGGTATAGAACAGTATGCACAATATTTACAATCATACAAACACAGGCCTAATCCCCATAAACAGTACAGTACGGTGTTGTCAGTCTATACGGCATTACAAAACAGTACAGAGACAGACGGGGGAGATAAAAACACCCCTAAGCCATAGCTTGGCAGGCTCGGAACCTCGCAGTGAGGCACAATGGTTGGCTTGACAAAACTGGAGTTTACCCCGACGCTTCTAGCATTGGTCCGGTGCCTGTACACCTACATATATATATGAGCAGTGAGCTAAAGCCCAGTGAATAACACAATGCGTAAAGAGGTTTAGAATGAATGTCCTTACAGTAATGAAAACAGTTCATTAAATCAGTATATCAGTTGTTCAGTACAGTAAACAGTCATATGTGGTACATCCATTAGTATAACAGTAAACAGTAGGTCTTAAAGACCGAACAGTAAATGATGGCCATCAATCAGTAAATAGTAGTGGTTCCAACGAGGGAACCGACAGAGATCTCTGTAACAGTAACAGTAACAGTAAACAGTAGGTCCTAAGGATGCCACAGTACAGTTCAGAATATAGGACATACATTCATTCAGTAAACAATATCAGTTCAGTAAACAGTTCAGTTCCGTATTCAGAAGATAATCATTTTGAACATATCTTTACACAATTGTTACTCACAGAGTTCTGGGCTACAGTAGGCTAGAGCGTCTCCTCGAAATGCCAACCCTAAACAGTACAGAATGAACACACACTAAGCTACACAGTTAGGAAAGATAATAACTTAATCCCTAATATGCCTCAGTGTGTTCTACATCTATATCCTCATTAAGATGTCTTAAACTAGGCCTAAGAATGCCTAGGATGGGATGAGGATGCAAAGATGTATTTCAGAAAACATTTTCAGAATTTTCAGAAAAATAGAGTCCTGCTCGAGCGCAGGTTTCCCCGCTCGAGCGGACATGCAATAAAGGTCCCCGCTCGAGCGTCAACTTCCCCGCTAAAGCGGACCAAAAAGTACTGGATAGGTGAAATTTACGCTCGACGCCCGCTCGAGCGTGTCACCCAGTCCTCCGCTCGAGCGTACATTCCTCCGCTCGAGCGGACCGATGAACAGTGCAAGATGCTGGGAGCTCGATTTTCCCGCTCGAGCGGCACTTCCCCCGCTCGAGCGGAAGACCAAAATCTGGAAATGCCAGATTCGAGTCCCAAACTCAAAACTCAAGTTTTCAAATACCAAATTCGATCCTCTTGTGCCCATTTTCTGGAAAACCTTTGTAAACACATAGAATCACATGATTTAAAGCTCCATTTATAAAATTCAAGCCCAAAGGTGTTTCAAACAACCTCAATTTCAAATCAATTTTCATGACAACAATTCAAATGAACATGCATGAGTTTTAAATCAATTCAAAGCTTCAATACATGCTCTAATGAGCCAAATCTTTCAAAAGCATGATGTTTTCATGAACCTAAGCTAGAACTTGTACATGCATGCAACAATTATCCATGAAATCAACTTCAAACTCAACAATACCAACATGCATGCATGGAATGAGCTCCAATTCAACATTATTAGACTAAGACATGATTTAGCTCTCTAGAGGCTCAAGAACCATGCAAGAACAATCTTAAATACATCAATGAAAAGGTGACATCCTTACCTAAGTCTTGAATTACAAGGTGTAGGAGCTCAAATTCACAATTGTCTTCTAAATTCTCCAAGTCCACAAGCAATTATCAAGGAGGAACTCACCTTCTCTCACTCTAACCCTCTGGTCGGCAAGAACAAGGCGAATGGGCTGAGCAAATGTTTGATCTAGGTGTAATGAGACTCAAAAGTGGTCTTAGATAGTGGCCACTCACAATGGCAACATGGTAATTAAGCTAACTCTTGTAATTGGCTTATTTTAATCTAATTTAATCATACATAAACAGTTTTCAGATAATTACACCATAAAATCCCATAACTTATAATGATCACGAAACACTAATCAATTTATTGTTCGGCCGCCGATAAGGCCTTCAACTTACAGTTTAAACATATAAACATAAACAAATAATCACACAGTCAAACAGATAGGATACAATTCAAACAGATATATATATTCAGTCGATTCAGTTCAGATTTCAGTCAGTCAGTTCAGTAATCCAGTCAGTTCAATTACCAATCATAATCATTCTCAGTTTAGCAGTAATCGATAACTAATCGATGATTAGTGATGAGGGTTATTACAACTGCCGTCTTTTGTTGGCCCTTTTCATCAACCTGTTGGGGCAAGGGCATATTCACTAATATATTCGGCTAAGTTGCAGTGCTATAGAGTTATTCGTGAGCTGGATTAATTCTGTAGTTCGTTTCATTCATTTCATGATTTTATATCTTACTTAGCCATTCACAAGCACATTCATCAGGCAGAAAGGCAAAAACAATTTTCATTCATAAACTGAGCACAAACAAAAGTCATCTTACAAATGAAAACTACCCTACATCAGCTTCTCAAAAAACCTAATAACTCTAACAAAACCTACGTACACACAATACCTAAAACAGAATGAAAAAATACTTGACTATAGTTCAGTTTTCAAGGTCAGACACCAGCGGCTCAATGTTTACCTGCTCATACGGAATCGGCTGATTCGATACCACGTTAGTGGCAACCAAGGCTTTGAGCCAGCCGTGTTTGAACCTCCTATTTTCAAACTTCGACACTTCCTCTACATAGTCTGCCAAGGCAGCATCTTTGCCTTTCTGGAATGACTTGGAAATCTCGGACTCGATGTTTGCCATCGCCCTCTTTGACTCTTCCAAGTCGGCCTCCAGCTTGGCAATTGTCTCATTGGCAGACTTGAGCATTTCTTTGTTGGCATTCACCCTTCCATTGGTGGCCACTCTCAGTTCATCGATAGCCTTGGCCTTATTTTCTTCGGTATCGGCCCTAGCTCTCTTTGCCGCCGCTTTCATCACCTTAGACTCAGCTCGGAGAGAGGCCTCTGTTGCCTTGACCCTCTCGTTTTTCAACTCGACTGTAAGAAAGCCGATCTGTTCGATAGCTTCGTGTTGGCGACGACCAATTTCAGCTATCCTCCCCGCCGCCTGCAAAATAAGGGATCAATAAGCTAATATAAAAACTTTCCTTTGGGTTAACCTTGCAAAATTATAAAGGGGCACGTACCAATATCGCCGATTGAGCGGCTAATGCGATGGCCAGCAGATCGGTCTCTGCCTTAAAAGCTGCTCTGTCAACCGGCAGAGAAATGGAAGACGCCAAGCTCAAGGCCACGATTGGGTCTCTTATAGTCGATGCATTAGAGGCAACCGGCATGTTCTTTATCCTTGGTTATTCTATAAACGGCACAGCCAAGTCAGATTCATCCATGCGTGGCCGTTTATCAATTGGTTCTTCCGAATAATCGGCCTCGTGCTCGGCTGGGCATTTTTTCCCCCTTTGCTCCGTCACTTGACCCTCCTGTTGATCGACAACAGGTTTCGTTTTGGCCACTTCAGTCTCAACCTCCTCAACAGGAGCAGGTGGAGGAGTTTCTTCCCTAGCGTTGGGTGGAGGGGGTGGAGGTTTGTTTCGCTCGGCTTCGGCTCTCCTACGCGCAACCATCCTTTCGGCATTTTTTCGTCTGGCCAATTGAGTAAGCGACTCACCAGCCATGTTGTCAGGATACGAGCCAGGTCCCCTAAGTGGGTAAAAATATCCTCGAAGGACACGTCCACTCGGTCAGACGTGGATGGAGGATTGAGGCCGGCCTCCTCAAAGGCAAAATTTAGTGTCGCGTCAACCTTCTCCTCTAGTACGTCGGATCTGTCCAAAGATGGTTGATTCGGTTCCTCAGCGACTTCTTCGGCAACTTGTTCGGCCGCCGGCTCTGAATCTGAATCCTCAAAACCGATCTGCCTAAGATTCTTGAAGCTCGGAAAAACAAGCGCCGTAAGGTGCTGTTCGCCCCTTGGAATCAGAATATGTTCTGCTGCCGAAAAAGTGGAATAGGTCGGCTCGTATCGCAGAAGAATGTGGGCTGCCCTCCCTTGTTTCTGGAGATTCGGATGGCCAACGAACTGGAGTACCGTTCTGATCTATGCAAGTACGGCGTCGTCGGCCGAAACTAGAACTTTCTTCAAGTTGTTTCCTGCACAATTAAAACAGTAAATACATGGAATTTGAATAGAAAATATTTAGTAAAAATTCATGGGGGGTTAAACGGCCACCTGGTTCGCTCCTTCGCTTGGGCACTAGATCTTGACGATCTTCGCCCTTGCCGAATTCCCAGTTTCCACGGACCATAACCATAACATTGTTAACTCGCTTGCCAGAGCTGGCAAGCATAGTGACCAAGTGATGATCGGTGTCATTGGCCTTGAGGAAGTAGTGCCCCTGCCGTCCAAAGGACTTGGCCAAGGCATAACAATGCCGAATGGCAGGGACTCCAAGGTTAAGCCTAAGGCGTCGGTTTAGTTCTACAATACCCATTATTATTAGGAAAAAGTTTACGTTTGGCTGAGAAGGAATTAAACCCCAAAACGAAGAACAGCCCTTAAAAGTGGATGAAGGGGGAAACAGACCCCCTCCGCGATTGACAGGAGAGGAAAGACGATTGTACTCTCATCAGTCCTCTCCGTGTCAATCACGTTCTCTACCAAAAGTGGCAGATGAACGTCGTCAGGGATAGAAAAGTGACGACGGAAACCAGAGACTCGCTCCGCAGAAAAAAGGGCTCTCAAATGTTTAGCCATCACAGCATGAAAAACGGACACTCTACACAGCAAGCAAACAAGGAAAAAGGAGTCGAGATGGAAGAAAGAGAAACTTACAAAAAATGAGGAAGACACTGAAGAGCGGAAAAAAGTTGCAGAAGGCGAGAAGCGAGGGAGTTGAATTGACAGGCAACGAGAAATCTTGAGCATTCAAGAAAGAACATACAGACGAAAGGACAATGCAATTTCAAATCGTATTAAATGAATGAAGTGTACGAAGGGGCGGGAAACCGTAATGATGCTCAAAAGTAGTAGGCATCCTGACACTTGCATTGGAGTAAGGGATACCGTCGTATTTTCTGACTCTCTAGGTCCAAGGACCAAACATGCTGACTAACTGACGTTAATAGGATGTTTGGGGGGGCAATTGTGGAGACCGAATATATTTTGTTACATACGGAGCCCGAATAGATTGAAGAGAGAAACCAAGTTGTGAATTATACGGCTCCATCCCGGAGGGACAAAGACCGAGTAACTAGATTAGCCGAATTATCAGCTGTAGACCTGGCCGAGTACGAACAGTTAGCCGAATGAGGGATTATTCATTGGAAGAAAGGTGGGCCCAACAGTCAACATCAAGGACGACTATAAATAAGGAGAGTATCAGCTAACACGAGGTATGTAAGAAAAAGTCTAAGCTTAAGATATAAGCAACCAAGAGAGTATACACTGACTTGTCCGTCGGAGTGCTAATTCCGGCACCCCCGACCGAAGTGTTCATTCCTTTTCAGATGACTAGCTGAGGATCTCGAGCGTCCCATTGGATCCAAAGAATATTTCCAAACCACTTCTCCACAGGCATGATGCAATATAATCTTTAATCATTCTAACTCTATTATCCTATATAATTTTGGAATTATATCACTGTGTTTGAAAATGTAGAAATAAGTTATTTATAATAAATTTTATAGTTTCTTACCTTTGATCTCATATTCTTCAAATATGATTGTTGATATCGCAAGATAAACTCTACCCCATTTATCTTGAACAATGAGATTTATTGAAATAGTATTGTCTTTGATCATAATGTTAACATTGTATCTAATTAAAAAATAAAAAATAAAAACTTGTTAAAAGAAAATATTGTACTTAATAAAAAAAAATTAAAGCACTTGTTATGTTTGAATTATTATTGCACATAACAATTTTTTACCTAAAAGAAATTACTTCATTATAATGTCAATATCATCATGTATGCAGTGATGGCAAACAATGTGACCATAATGATATTCAATTTTTTGATAGGAGCTTTTGCACAATCAATTCAAAGGTTATCAATATCAATTTGTTTGATGTATCCAAGTATTCGAAAATATGAAACTTACAAAATATTTGAAAAAATATAAATTAATCTCTCTCTATAAACGAATATATATACGTGTTGTTTAGCTTTCATTACTTGGGATGATAACAATTCTTATATTTGGCATAGGTGCAAAAGCAGGTATTCGAATTCTTTTGGTATTTGATATTACCAATCACAAATTAAGTTAATTAATAGTTAAAAAACACAATAAATTTTTTTTTTTTTTGGGTCAAAAAACACAATGAGTTAAAAAAATCAATTACAATTTTTTTTTCAAGACAAAATATAATCTGTTCATCATCAATAGTAGGTATTTTATGTGAACCTAATAAATACAACCCATTTTTTTTTTTTCAAAACACAAAGATTGTCAAAACCCAAACAAATTTATTTTCTTATCATGTGATCGAAATAGAGTATTAAAAAACACAATTACTTAAAAAATAAAATCACCATGTGATCAAAACGGAGCGTAAAAAAAAAATCATATTTTTGTTCATAATAAAAGAAAAAAAAAGTAATGAAGCCAATTGGCCGTTAAAAAACACAATTATTTTTTTTTTCAAAAAAACATAGTGAGTTAAAAATCAATCACAAATTAAGTCAATTGATAGTTAAAAAATACAATCATTCCCAATCACAAATTAAGTCAACTGATATTTAAAAAATACAATCATTTTTTTTCAAAAAAAAAAACCCAATTACAATTTTTTTTGCTCAACAAAATATAATCTAATCATCATCAATAATGGATATTTTATGTGAACCTAATGAATATAATCTTTTTTTCTTTTTTTTTTTTTCCAAAAACATAGAGATTGTCACGACTCAAACAAAATTTTTTTCTCATCATGTGATCGAAATGGAGTATAAAAACACAATCACAAATGCAGTGAGTTAAAAACCCAATCACAAATTAATTATAATTGTTTTTAATTGATATTTAAAAAACACAATATTTTTTCCCCCGCAAAAGACACAATAAGTTAAGAAAACCCAATCAAAATAAAATACAATCAAAACGGAGTGTAAAACCAAAGCACAAATTTTTTTAAATGATATTTGAAAAATCAAATCACAAATTAAGTTAATTGATAGTTAAAAATTACAATCATTCTCAATCACAAATTAAGTCAACTGATATTTAAAATGCACAATTATTTTTTTTTTTAAAACACAGTCAGTTAAAAAACTCAATTATAAATTTTTTTTACTAAACAAAATACAATCTAATCATCGTCAATTGTGGATACTTTATGTGAACTTAATGAATAGATTTTTTTTTTTCTTCAAAAAACACAAAGATTGTCACAATCCAAAATTTTTTTTTCTCATCATATGATCAAAATGGAATGTAAAAAATACAGTCAGTTAATAGTTAAAAAACACAATTATTTTTTTTTTCTTCCAAAAAACACAATGAGTTAAAAAAACCCAATCAATTTAAAAATGCAATCACCTTATCATCAAAACATAGTGCAAAACTCAATCACAAATTAATTACAAATTTTTTTAATTGATATTTAAAAAACACAATAATTTTTTTCAAAAAATACAGTGAGTTAAAAAATCCAATCAGTTTAAAAATACAATCACCGTATCATCAAAACAGAGTGTAAAAAACCACAATATTAATCACAAATTTTCTAATTTGTATATAAAAACCACAATAATTTCTTTCTCAAAAAAACATAGTGAGTTAAAAAAACCCAATCAGTTTAAAAATACAATCACCGTATCATTCAAACGGAATGTAAAAAACCACAATCATGTTTTGCTCATAATAAAAAAAAAAAAAAAAAAAAGAATAAAAAAAGAACTATTGAAAATAAATGAAAAGATTACTTACAAATTTTGAAAATTGTGTTGGAATGAAAATTGTGACTGTGAAGTGTCAACATTTTTCTCAAGATTCTGTCCAACTTTTTTTTAATTGATATTTAAAAAACACAATTTTTTTTTTTTCAAAAAACATAGTGAGTTTAAAAACCCAATCAGTTTAAAAATACAATCACCGTATCATTAAAACGGAGTGTAAAAAAACACAATATTAATTACAAATTTTTTAAATTGGTATTTATCATTTTTTTTCAAAAAACACAATGAGTTAAGAAACTCAATCAGTTTAAAATATAATCACCGTATCATCAAAACAGAGTGTAAAAAATCACAATCATGTTTTTGCTCATAATAAAAATAAATAAATGAATAAAAAAGAACCATTGAAAAAATAAATGAAAAATTACTTACAGACTTTGAAAATTGTGTTGGAATGAAAATTGTAGCTGTGAAGATATCAGCCTTTTTCCCAGGTTCTATCCACTTCTCTCTCTCTGAAACTTTCTCTTTATCTTGGTTTGTCCTTCTAGTGTAAAAAAATAAGTGAAGAATTTTGTCTTTTAGCGTAATATGATGTGCTGCGGTATTAGAGCATCTCCAATGGTTCATCAGATTTTTCATCAAATCTAAGTAAAAAAAAAAAAAAAAAAAAAAAAAAACGATTTCCTCTATTTGATATCGCTTGCTCCAACGGAGTAATTTGATTTTTCATCAAACTACCGGTTAACCGAGCGGACTACCGGCCCATGAAAAAAATGAAATCTGGTTCTGATCTTTCCCATTTTTTTTACTGAGAAAACAAGGAAGTCTGGTAGTCCGGTGGGTCTACACTAAACGGCTATGCACAATAATTTGGTGAAAGGTGCAACCCATCTTCAGTTTGGTGAAAATCTAGGGCTATTCTCATTTTGATATATCAGTTTGATGAAACTGTTGGAGCAAAAAAAGTTGTTTTTTTCACCAAATTCAAATTTAGTGATGGTTTTGCTTAACCATTGGAGATGGTCTTAGAGAAGCCGAAAAGATTGCGATAGTAGATATGAGAGAAGTCAATAAAGCTGCAGTATAGTAGGGTTTAGGGTTTTCAAATGTCAAAAATGACAGAACTGAACGGTGAGCGGGAGTTTTTTATTTTATTTTTAAAATTAGAAAATTAGGAAATTAAGATTGAAATTTTAGAATTCCCACAAGACTTATGAGTTAAAAATCCCTTTTCCTTTATATAATATAGGAAAAGTTACCCATAAATCCTAAATGTTGAACTTGTGTTCCATTTAGTCCCAAAAATTTTCTTCTGATCCATTTGGTCATTTATATTGGAAAAAGACGAAATTGCCACTGGTTTGTGTTGATTAGTGTGACAGCTGTGTTGTACATGATATTTAGTCCCACGTTTGATGAGAATGTGCAACGGTGTGCGCGTGGTTTTGTGACACACAGTGCAAAAGTACACTAAGGGTTTCTATTCTTTTTGTACTCACAGCCATCACAAGAGAGAGAGAGATTGAATCAAAAAGAGAGAGAGAGAGAGAGAGAGAGAGAGGGAAAGAGAGAGAGCCGTTGCTGCCTTCCTGTGTGTTTGTCTATCCCTCCCTTTTTTTTAATCCCTCACCAGAGAGAGAGATATATATTTGTGTGTTTTTCAACTAGAGAGAGAGAGGTTTATGTTGATCTTTTTCACTCCCAAAATCCACCGAGAGAGAGAGAGAGAGAGAGCCAGTAGATGCATGTGTGTTGATGTCCCAGTTTGTGCCGTGTGTACTGTGTGCGTTGTGTGTGTGTGTGTGTGTGTGTGTGTTGTTTGAAGCCATCAGTGTGTGTGTGCGTGTTGAAGCCATTAGTGTGTGTGTGTGCGTGTGTTGAAGCCATTAGTGTGTGTGTGTGCGTGTATCAGTGTGTACGTGTAGATGCATGTGTTTGATGTCCCAGTCTGTGCCGTTTACTGTGTGCGTTGTGTGTGCTGTGTGTGTGTATCAGTGTGTGTGTGTTGAAGCCATCAGTGTGTGTGTGTGCATGTTGAAGCCATCAGTGTGTGTGTGTAGGGGTGTGTGTGTTGAAGCCATCGGTGTGTGTGTGTGCGTGTATCAGTGTGTGTGTTGAAGCTATCAATGTGTGTGAAACAAACATACAATCTCCTACGCCTCCCTAAAACCCTAACGTAACACCCCGAATGTCCCACCAATATAAATATACGAAATACCAAAATGTGTGCAAGTAATCCCCAGAAAATCGGTCCTTCGTGAAAGAAAGGGCTGCGTGAAAGGAAGGGTATAATTGTCCCACTAAATGAAGCGAAACAAATGAATAGGATCAAATATGAATATATTTATTCACTGATAGGACTAATGAGAACAATAGAATAAAATTGAGACCAATTAGTAAAACTGTTTGTACGATGAGATTTATCGGTAAATATCCCTATAATATATAGATAGATTTCAATATTTTAGTATCAATCATCACTCAATAGGTGGTGGTTAGCATTTCACTAAAAAAATGTAATTATATTACACTATTTTATTGATCAAGGAGAATATTTAAGTCATTTTGTAATAAAAATATTATTGATAATGGGTGTTGTTCATCGCCAATTTTAATATTTTTGTTACAATTCTATTATTGCAAGCTCTCCTCATCTGTCTTGTCTTTAATTCCTTCTGATTTATTTTGAGAAATTAATTAAAAGTTGATTTTTAATTTTTTTTTTTAAAAACATGTAAAAATATAAAAAGATAATATGACTCAAAATAAATTAAAAATAAAAAATTAATTTTTAACCAACTTTTTAAAATAGCCATTAGCCTTTATGCAAGTGCCACAGAGAGATTATTATAAAAATGAGTCACGCGACAAAGAAGAAAAGGGAGATGAAGATGAAAGGGGTCTTGGTAGTGGTGGGAAGAGTTGTGGAAGTGGGGTTTGCCATGGTGGGAAATAATTTAAGTTGGTAAGAGTCCAAATTTTTTTACTCGCAACAAATCATTTGTGAGTTACAAAAATTTAAACCAAATATAAAACAATTTTATCATGGGATTATTTTTTAATCTTATCTCAGTCTTATCCTGGAAGGAAAAGTGATCTTGCAGTCAGGCACATAATAGGTTCATGACATAGGCAACCAATGTTGAGCACATAATTTGGATATAATAATACAATATGATTGGGGTTAATTTTTAAATTTTCACTTGTTTAATTATATAATTGTCATATTATTATGAATTAATCTAGAAATTTAAATTATGAGTCTTTAACATCTCACAAAAAACTATTAGTTATCATCAGATACTCAAATGAGAATTTACATTAGTAGAAAAATTATTTTTATCTCCCAGTATGCCACGCAAGATTATAAAACAAATTAAATTACTTGAATTTGACTCGTGTTAAGTTTTTTTAAGATTGTGTTTGATTTATGAATTTGTGAATGAGATTTGAAATTTCACTTTCCCTTTTAATTTTTTTTTCCAAATCTATGAATCAAACAGAGTATAAAATTTTATTTAAAATTGACTCGTTATATAAATAAATAAATAAACTAAAACACATTTTGAAACTTGTTAATTTTTTAAGTTTGAATTGAACTTGATTTAATAAAATTATATTGATTATAAAAGATCAAATTATTCAAGTTTCAAAAGTTAACTTGAATTTAAAATTTGAATAAATTACAAATATATCTCATGAGATTTGCTTAAAATACGAATTATTCCATGTTGTTTAAGAAATTACAAATACTCTATTGTCAAATTTTTTATTTAACAAAATTAATTGAAAAACTGCTCTCTTATACAATAATTAAATTACTTGAATTATTAATTTAAATAAATTTCTAACATCATTAAAAAATATTAATTAATTTGATAATTTATTATTAAAGGAATTATTTATTACGAAATTATAAAATTTAAAAGGCGAGATATAATTTTTTAAATTACAAAAAATAATTCGTATTATAAATAAATCTCAATAAGTATATTATAATTTACCTTTAAAATCTTAAAAAAAATTAAACAACTTATGAACCCCATTCACATTACAATCACAGTCAGGCCATTTGAAGTGTACTTCAAATAAAAAAGGCCGCCCCATTATAGAAAAGTGTAAAGGTGATTTAAAAATAAATCTCTTCAGATTTATTTAAAATATAAATTATTTATATAATTAAAAGAATTATTAATATTTTTTTTTATAATTTTTATTTAATAAAATTAATTGAAAAATAAAATTTTTAATTACTCTCGTACACAATAATAAAATTATTTAAATTATTAATATTTAAAAACTGTTAATTGACTTAATTATTTATTAATAAAATAAACCATTTATTATGAAATTAAAATTTTAAAAGAAGATATGTAATTTTCAAAACTATAAGAGATAAATTATATTTAAATAAATATCAAAACGTACACTTATAATTTATTCAAAATATAATAAGGTGACTTAAATTTATTTACTTATGAGTTGTTTCATTTTTTCACCTTTAAAAAAATATTGAATAGCCTAGCCAGTCATCTAAGAGCAACTCTAATGTTATATCAAATTTTTTATTAAATCTAAGTAAAATTTATTGAAAATTTCATATAATATGATGCATTCCAAAATTATATTCAAAATTTTCATCAAATATTCAATTGCCTATAAGGATATCCGGACATATAAAAGAAAGTCCGATTGTCCAGGAGAATATCTGATCCAAAAATTACCTACAAATTTAGTGAATAAACATTTCATTCATTTGATGAAATATTTAATCCTATTTGGCAAAGACTTTTTTTGGAGTTTTAGATTAAAATTCACAAAATGACAAAATAAGTTAAAATAGTCAATTTGACAAAATATCACATCAGAACCATAATCATTTTACTTTTTCTCTCATAAACATCACATCAAACTATAAAAAAAATCTAACTATCTTTCCAAATACAAAAATTTTAACCTACTAAAATAGTTAAAAACTAAAATGGTTTATTAAAATAGTAATTTTCCAAACACCCACCTTATGTCAATTTAATAGCAACATTAAGGTGTTGTTTGGCATTGGCTAATATAGCCTGGGACTTTTTTAGCTTGTGGCTTTTTTAGCCTCGTTTAGTTTTTGTTTTAGAACTTTTTTGACTTTTGTGAGAGAAAAAGTATAATAATTATGGGTAAAAAGTAGTATTTTGTCTTATTAGCTTATATAGCTTATTTTGTCTTTTTATGCTTTTTTTTAGTTCTAAATTGTTAGCCAAATGAGCACTAAAACTGATATTTGTTCTAATTTTTTAATCAAATTTAAATTCAACAATGATAAGTGGCCAAAAAAATATAACTCCAATAACTCGAAACACTCTAAACGACATCATTTTAAATATAAAATGATATCATTTTGACATATTCAAACCATTCGAATCACAAAAATTCAGGCCAGCACACATTTTCCACTTAAATTTGACGAAACATCTCGTACAACTTTGAGATGGTCTAATAAAGCATCAATCGGAGCTCCGTTTGACGGGGTCTGGTAACCCTTTCACGTTGATTCCCTCTCCAAGCTTCTTCTTCGCCCAACAAAACCACCGACCTGAAATCGAGAGAGAAACTTATTTCTAGAGAGAGAGAGAGAGAGAGAGGGAGGACAGGAGGGAGTAGAGAGAGAGAGAGAGAGAGAGGAGAGAGATGTGGGTGTTCTATCTGATCTCGCTACCTCTAACATTGGGCATGGTGGTATTGACGCTGTGGTACTTCGCTGGACCACATGTGCCTCGCTACGTCCTCTTCACCGTCGGCTACACCTGGTTCTGCTCTCTCTCCATCATCATCCTCGTTCCTGCCGACATCTGGACGGTACTCTTTCCTTTTTCCTCATCAATTTCCATATCAGTCAATCCGTAAGCTCATACGTACGTTTCGTTTTTCCTCATTCAAATGAATGATTTTTGCATTGTTGTGGACGTAATTTGAATCATAAATTGAGCATCAAATTCACGATTCTTTCTGATCTGTTTGCCAATTTGATAATTTTGCTGCTCAAGAGATTTTTTTATTTTTTTAATAGCGGATTTTGGAAGTAGATATGATGTTTAAAATTCAACTTTTTCCTAAAATTTTGTAAAGCTATCCTCCTTTATGAATTGGGTTTCGTTCTGCAACTAATGAAAACATTGAAGGGTTAATTTCACTTCCATCCCTAAACTATTGACATTTTTTATATTTTTGTCTATGTAGTCCCTTAAGTTTCAAACTTCAACTAATGCAATCCAAATGGAGACGGATGTCCAAATTAGTAACAGTTAAAAGTCTAATTTAATGGGCAAAGAAGTCATTTCAAAATTTGAATAATTTAAGGAAATTCTATTTGCACACCATGCAAACTAAAAATGGTGTTCAGATATAAACTACCCGACAAAAGTCAAATATTCGGATTTAAAGTTATGAACAAAAATAAATTATTCAAATGTACATTCCGTTAAATTGTTTATATCCGAATAACTACTTTATATTCATAAAATTTATATCCAAATATTATTTTAATTTCTTCATAAATTTATATCTGAAGACCATTTGTGGTGTGTACTGAGAGTTTGTACTAGTGTTTTAGGTGCGCTTAGGTGCGAATCGCACCTGAGGTGCCTTAGACAACTTGAGGCGAGGGGCAATAGGAAAGGCGCGCTTGAGGCGCGTGCGTTAGGCTTAGGCGCATGCCTCATGCGCTTCATTTAAATTTTTGCTCCATCCTTATTCTTTGTGTGTGTAACCATATGGAATTACAACCTCTTTAATATAAAATGTAAGCACATGCTTTGAATCCCAATTTTCATATAAAAAAAAGTTCTAGGCATTAAACAAAAACTGTGGGATTGCAAGATGGATATATGGCCTTTGGGATTTCTTTCAATGTAGTAAATTACAATAATTTCGGGCCAATGATTGAAGCTATCGGGCAATTTGGTCCCGATTTAAAATTAAAACCACTAAGATATTATATGGTGTGAGTTCCTTATCTAAAAAAAGAAATGAATCACATTAATAAATTGATGAAGAAAGATAAATAGTATAGGGTAAAGTAAGATTGAATGTTATTTTTGAGAAAATTTTGAAACGTTAAATGTTATTTTTCATGATTTTTGAAATATTGAATGTCGTTCTTTTTTTTCTTTTTTAATTCTAAGAATATTTGTTTTATGTTAAAAATTTCGTCTATATTAATATTTTGGTTATCTTCAACAACTTGCGCCTCACTTCAATGAGGCACACGCTTCGCCTTGCGCCTCACGCTTAAGCTCCAGGAGACCTTAGCGCCTCAATGCACCTAGAGCTTTTTAAAACACTGGTTTGTATAGTGTGTAAATAGAATTACCCTTTAAACTATATAATGAAACACATTTTTGTTAATTCACTATTTTGGAATAAGGCGTGGAGAAGAAGATTGGTGTTTGGATGTAGGACGTAAGTTGTTTAATAGAAAGGGAGTAAGAAGATGGGTGTTTGGTTGTACGATAAGGTTGTCCAAATTTTAAAATTACCTTGTTTTGCCTATTAGGTTAGGTTTCCATGAATTGTCTCCAATTGGACCATATGAACTAAAATTAGAATCTTTGAGGACTAAATAGATAAAATTGATAGTTTAGGAATGAAATAGAAAATATAACCATAGTTAGGGGATAAGATGGGTGTTTGGTTGTACGATAAGGTTGTCCAAATTTTAAAATCACCTTTTTTTGCCTATTAGGTTAGGTTTCCATGAATTGTCTCCAATTGGACCATATGAACTAAAATTAGAATCTTTGAGGACTAAATAGATAAAATTGATAGTTTAGGAATGAAATAGAAAATATAACCATAGTTAGGGGATAAAAGTGAAATTAACCCTATGTTAAATAATTCTATAGTTTTCACAAAGTGCAAATAGGCTATTTGATCATGTGGAGTGATTCGCTCCATCTGTTACTTCATTATCAAATTTTAAGCTATCTATTATGTTCTTATCTGGCTATTGTTAATCTTTAATTAGGGTCATTTTCATTCAAGTGCTCCTCAAACATTTATTTGAATTATGTGTATTTATTGGGAGTAGAGATGCATTTAATTAAAGGGAAAAACATTTTTAATGCTCTGAAGAATGATATAGTAGATGTAAATATGGAACCTGTTGTGGAGCATGATAGAAGGAAAATTGAGAAATCGAGAATTATACATGGAACATGTTTTGCACCTGTTGTAATTAATTTTAGGCTCAATTTGAGTCATATGTTTATGCCGCTTATAGATTAGTATGCTATTGAATAATTTTATTTGTGTTTAGTAGTTTTTAGTAGTCAAGAGTAGCTTGGTAATTTTTAGATTTGCTGTACATGGACTGTAAAATGTGTCCATTAGTTGTTTTACTGGTCAAGTTAAGTTATTGGGTCTTATGAATTTTTTCATGATTAGAATAATATAATTTGTCAAAGTTATTACTTATTTTATTTTATTTTTTATTTTGTACTTAGTAGAATTTGGAGTCTAGCAGCCTATAAGTATGTATGTTACCCTTCCATTCAATGGGGAGAGTTGTGTTTTCAAACTTGTGAGAAGTTTTTGAAGTTTGTTTGTGATACATTACAACGTTGTACCTTAGTGGGTAAGTCATAAAGAATTTTAGGTTCGATTTTAAATTATTTTTCTGCTTCTTTACTTTCAGAAAAATAGCAGAGTACTATTCTTGGGATATTATTTAGAGCCCCAAATAGTAGTCCTTTCAGTCCCAAAACATCAGAGCACATTGATTTATAAATCATTGTCAGCCCTAATCCCTTCCCAGTTCCCATATTTGTTATGCTTTGAATTTACACTATTTACCTCAAAAAAGGTTTTTTTTTTTTTTTTTTCCCGAAGAGACTTCTACTAGCTAGTTGGAAATCCTGCAACCAATACTTATCCATTTGCAAATCTTGGAACTTTGGTTCTATCTAAAAGAACCCTAACCCTGAAAACTGTTCTTAAAACCAATTGTAAGCAGCCTTAATCTAAGTTTCCTTGTAAGCAGCTTTAATCTAAGTTTCCTTGCATCGAAACTTATGTTAGTTTCTAGAACCCAAAATATCACTCTGTTTCTCCTTCTTACATTTATGATATGTATGCAATTATTTTAATCTAATTTGACTTTACAATTTAAATGTGCTAGAAGAAATTTGAATAGCCTAGACTCGAGCGATAGGCATTTGAATTGTAGTTATGCTTAAAATTTGGTTTGTATTTTGTGCAGACAATAATTTTACATCACAATGGAGGAATCTCTTTCTTTTGGAGTTGGTCATACTGGAGTACCTTTCTGCTTACTTGGTATGCGTTTGCTGTTCTATTATTTTTTTGTTAGATCTAGTTGAAGATGGTGGGCGCTCTGTTGAACTTGTCTACAATATTATGGTCATCTAGTAGGGGATCTTTTAGTTGTATTATGCTGCATTTGAAATTTTTATTGTATTTTTTACTCACTCAACTTAAAAGGAATTGTCACAACTATTTGGCTTTGGCTACATGAATACTGTTTCGGCAATGCCCCATATAAGGTTGCAACTTCTATTGAACTAAATGCACCGTGTCTTCCCTTATTATCTCAGCTCATGCTAATTTTATATTTTCTTCCCTTAGCATTAACCATTAACCTTAATTTGTATGATGTTACTCTTTGTTACACATTAGAATTGGTCCTTGATGCTTATTGCAAACCATCTTATTGACTTTTTCTCATTTTATCTCCATTTGTTACTTATATCATATCAGGAAATTGTTCAATCTAGTTTTATTGTTTATTTCTTTACTACACATCCGTCTCGAAGTACCCATTTTGGAGCATTGCTTATTTCATGTATATGTTGTTTCTTAGCTGCCTGGTATCATGTTCTCGAGGTTATGGTTTGTCTTATAGTTGTTTTATATAATTTTCCTTTAAGCTTCAAAGGCACATATTGACCACAAGATATGCTAAGAAGAGCATTTCTTACTTTGCCCATCCAACTTCAATTATATAACCAACATCTAAAAAGTCACCAATTATCCCCAAAGCTTAAGTTATTAGGGAATGGGCTCAACAATGTAATCACCCTCCCTCATGTACAACCCCGCCTTGCACGTGGAGAGACAAACAGAGAACCAAATAGAAGGAAAACAAACAGCCAAATAGAGAAGAAGAAACCAAACGGGGAAAGAATACGAAATGCTAACGGAGAGACTTGAATCCAAGACCTCTCTCAACCTGAGCTTTGATACCATGTTAAGTTACCATTTATTTCAAAAGCTTAAGCTATTAGGAAATGGGCCGAACAATGTAATCAAGCTATCTAATGACATCATCTTCCACTTCTACCTTCATACGAATAATTGAGCCTAATTAATGAAACTAGTGTCAGATCTACTATTGTAGGACAAGTGTGGTGTGCACTCTCCTAAAAGTGGTGAGCCCAAACTTAATGTATAACAGCAGCAAAAGTTTGCTTTTGGATGGATGGGTGGTAAAATTTTAGGGACGTTAGGGTTTCAAAAGGTGCAACAAAAGGGTAAAATATTGAGAATGAAAATCAGAGATTTTGGGAACTGTTTTGTGTCTGTTCTGAGCCTGGGAAAAAATAACAATGCTGATCTTGTGGTTCTACACTATTAGGTTGAATGTTAACAGAAGGATAGGGGTTGGGCTTGTGATATGGGATCTCTAAGAGTTAAAAGAAGTTTAAACAAATCTGGTTGTAGAGTTTAAAGTCTTTAGGGTGCATAAAATTATGAAGAAGAAAGAGAAGAAGAAAATTCTAGGAATCACTCCTAGAGGCCTTAGGCATCATACTTGGGGTTTAATTGCATCACACTGTCTAAAAAGAAGCTTATTTGCTGGAAATAATTCTCTCAAGAATTACAATCTCTATTGAATTGGATTATCAATTAAGAAATTAAGATTTTTGACTCCCTAAACCTTATCTAAAACCAAATAAGACTTGTAAACAAACCCTAATACCTAACTTGGCCCGTTTGATGACTCGTGGGTGACCCTTACAGCCCATGGCATAAGTTTTTTGAAATTACAGACCTAAATAATCCTACAATAAGATCTAAGGCTAAAAATGTGTTTATATATAGTTCCAGTTGGGCCCAATTGAGTTCGGCTTGAAATTAACCAATTTACGAACTTGAACGCTTCCTTAAATATAGTTTTTTCTTGATCTTCTTATGGACTGCACCATATACCTTGCCGTTTGAACTTCATTACTTTCATATTTGTATTCTAGTTTGCTAAAGTTGCATAGCTTAATATAAAGACAGTCCCATCCTTCAAACCAGATGTTTCTTACTTTCCTGGCACATATGTACTTCTAAGACTTCCTCTGTTACAAATTTGTTTGTTTTAAAAGTTAGAAGTTAATGGAATGTGTTTATTATACAAATATATATTTCATTTCCTTTTGTTGCCTAAGTGCATCAATTTGAAGTGTCCGGAAGCACCATGTGAGAAAGTTCCCACTTTGTACTGCTAGAAGTGGACTGTCAGATACTTAAAGTCTATTAGGTCAAGGAACAAGGTTGAAGTCCACCATTCTGTCATGGTGCCTCAACCACTCCAGCTGTTGTTATTCAAAAGATATTTTTAAACATTACTTGTTTCTGTGTCTAGTATTGACATGCAACTATCTCTGTGATGCTGGGCTGGAATTTTTGTGTTTGTCCATGCATAAGCTAGAGTATGTATTTCTCTTGGAGATGTAATTTCTGAGCTCAGTTTTTTGTTCCTGTTAACTAACTTAAAACATGCAATTTAAGTCTTTCCACTCCTTTCTTCTTATTACTAACCATTGATCATAAAAAGAAGAAGCATTGTAAATGTAACTATATTGCAAAGAGAATGCATGAACTATATCATATTTAGACATTTAGAAACTTTCTCTTTCTTATTTTGAATGGTCAGAAGTGTAGAGATTACGTCACGATAATTGTGCAACTGCATATTCTCTGAACTTCATGTGCTTTCCGTTGCTATTGCTTTGCATTCATAAGCTTGGTATGCCTTGGTGGTTAGGGTACTTTTTTTGTTATTAAAGATTCACATATTCTCATAGATTTATATGAAATTATTTCTCTAAGCAGGGCTGTGGTGCCTATAATTCAGGGTTATGAAGATGCCGGGGACTTCACAGTGGCAGAACGATTGAAGACTAGTGTACATGTAAACTTAGTCTTCTACCTGTGTATCGGTTCTATTGGACTTTTTGGACTTGTACTGCTCATTATTTTGGGCAAAATCTGGTTTGTTTCTTAACCTGCTAGACTAAACGTTGTTTGATCTGGATTCATTGTTTTCTTCTATAAATCCTGATTTGTTTGGTTAAATTCTTTTTGGTGATAGACCAAGTTCTAGATTTACTTTTAAAAAAAATGAAAGACAAAATGAAAGAAAGATTAAGTACTAGATTTGCATGCTTGGTTGCATGCATGTTTCTGCAGTGGATCAGTGTAGACATAACATCTGAAATGGAGTGTTGAGCCAGCGCTTGAATTCTTATTCTTTTAAAAAAGAGAAAAATTGTGTTTATGCACCAATTTCTTCTGATGCACCATTCTTTTTATTCTTTTTAACTTGGTTTCATCTATACTATTTATTTACAAATCTTTGTATGTACATGTATATGTATACTGCAGCTATTTGATCATTCTGGATTTCAATGATATGATTGTGAATTTTGTCATGTTTACTCTGTTACTTGGTGTCCAGTGAAGTAATTTACCTATTAGTTGAATTATACTGTTTATATTATATATGATACGGTGATTGCATTGCTTATTCTTCTTTAGATCTTTGATCAACGTACATTACAGCAACTGGTTAATATGAACAATAGAGGGTTGTGTATTCACATTCATGTCATTTTATCATGGTAGGAGAATTTCAGTTTCTTAATGGCTGTTGTAATGTTCTGAAGATGTGATTCAAGTGATTAGTACCAGTTTGTCTTTTTCTTCAGTATTGCTAAGTTTTTATCATTATAAGTTTGATTTTTCTAAAGCCATCTTGGTTGATGTTATTGTCCAACTTCATTTTGATGCATCAAGATGAAATAACATTTTTGTTTTCTTCATCTTGTCAACTTGTTTTCTGATTTGTCGTTAATCTGGTTCTACTTGGCTTAGGTGTTGTGCTGAGAAAACTTATTTTTGATATTTTTATTCCTTCAGAACTGTTGCAATACAATGCAGTTTAGCCACCTGATTGATTTTCAAGTTTTATTTTCTTCAAATAACATTTTGTAAAATTAGTTTGTTAGCATTTATTGGATCCATTAACTTGTCTTTTCCATCCTTTCATCTTGCTGTTTATTGTTCTTTGGATTGCTACCATAGTTGAGAATGTTGGGAGAATAGTACTGTGAGTGCTCTCTGGTTAAGGAGGAAAGAAAGAGTGGAGAATAGTACTGTACCAATATTGCCTATATTTTGTAGATTACTTTTGTATTTTTAATTGAGAATAAATCCTACCTATGGGGAGCCAAGACAAAGCTAGGCCAGGACATTCAGTAGGGAAAGCAATACCAAGGTTCAATCATTTATGAAACTGTATATCTCATTTATGCCCTTCTCAATTTCACCACAGCACTCCAATTTTCATACCAGCTGGCCACTAAATTTGTGATTTTTGGTGGGTTGAGGGTTCTCTCAAATTTTGTGACTTTTCATCTCAGTGTAATTGTCACAATGCTTTAAACCAATTAACATAACAATCGTGTTATGCTACTACTATGTTTTCACTAATGGTT
>JAPPVO010002464.1:0-35039 GCA_030407325.1 Camellia japonica | reverse complement strand
GCATCTCAAACGTTTTCGTTGTCTGTTCGAGCCATTCGTCTGCCTTAAGCGGCTCGCTAGGATCACCTACAAACACGTCTGGTTGAGACCGGAAGAACTCCCTCTTCAGAAAAGAAGGCCCTGCATCTGCAGCAACTACCGGGGCTGGAACTACCTGGGCTGGATTCGCAGCCCTCAGAATGTCAACTGATGCCTGAAATGCCCCTGCTATCTCTTGGGCCAAAGCGCCCATAAACGGCTGTCCTACTGGCTCGGCCACATTGGCCTGGCCAACACCCTCCTGAACTGCCGGAATCTCCTCCGGTATAGGCACTTCCTGCCTAGCCTGTCTACCGCGCCTACCGCGACCTCGTCCTCGTCCTGACATCCTATTAAGGAAACAAAGACGTTAGCACATTAATAAATGTACCAAAGCTAAACACTCACGTCCTAATGCATTGGACAACAATAAATCACACCACGTAAGCACATAATTACATAAGCACCTACAAATTTCATTCCTGGATAATGATAGTCCCAAAGGGTTACTATAGTTCCGGTTGGAAGCAGCATTGATCAAGTGCCTTTCCAACAAGACTACTAGAAACTCAAGGATCCAATCAATATCTAGAAACTACATTCCATACCCACATAATCACATAAACATGTTATCATATAAGCATGTAATCCTTACACTAAGTCTCTACCAAACGAGACGAACCCATTGTGATACTAATCACTTCCCACGTACCCAAAGTATTCAAACCCGGTACGCTCTGATACCAAGTTGTAACGCCCTCAAAATAAACCCATAATAAATAATATAAACATGCATTATTATATTAAAACAATCATATAAATCCATTCATCAGAGTATTATGAAATAAAACATCAGAATAAATGCCCTACGGGCTTACATCTTGCCAAGCCAACACTTGGACACAATTCACTGAGTTCTAACTCAAAAACAGATAAAGCCCTAGGCTTGAAAGATTATATTGTTCAAATAAAAAATAAATAAACAAATCTTCAAGTCCAATCCTCACAAGCTAAGTCCTTGGAGGGAGTGAACCACCTGAACCTGAAAAATAAAGTTCCCATATAGGGTGAGCCACAGCCCAGTAGAGAAATACTAAACCAAGCATAAGAATTAACTAAAGCATTAGCATCTGATACATGGTTAACACTCTACAATCAAGTTATAATTTTCATGACACAAATGTCTACATTGCCTATGACACACTGTCTATGGCACATTTTACTTCCCACTTATGGCTCAGAACCTGGCCAAATAACTCAACGGGGTTTCATCTTTTATTAACAATACTTCCAATTCAACAGGAATAACAATTTAAGTTAGACCTAACCATAACAAATACACAAGTTGGTATTGTATCAATCATAACCAATTCACTTCCATACTTCCCAACTGATACACATTTTAGTGATGTATCATATCCACAATAAATAGAAATATATCTATTAATCAATAAGCACACATAAGAGTGATGCTACTGGAGTCCATCCCCTATCTCCTCCCAATAAATCCGGTTTAGAGGTCCATCCCCTATCTTCCCCTAAACCGTGGAGTTCATCCCCTATCTCCTCCAAACCAATGCATATGCAATAAAACACACAATTGCCATATACAACACCTAATTAATACACAAATGTTCTGTATTAACTCAACAGTCAAACAATTGACTCAATTCCAGTTATACCTAAGCCGCATGCAAGGTCTACAACAATCAATGGCTATCCTCCACCGATAGCCCAAAACAGTTATTTCTAAACAAGAAATAAATACATCAATGAATGTAAATTTAACATTCCCAAAGGTAAATAATTAAACTACCCCCAATATATATCGTCAATTCATTAAATTTCCCAATTCCATGAATTAAACCAAATTCCACATTATTCCTTTAAATTAATTATACAAATTAATCTAAACCAAAACCCTAAGGTTTCTTACAAAATTACCAAACTACCCCCACATACCAAAATACCAACACTTAGGATTAAAACATATAAATGGAGTAGGAAATCCCTACCTCGAAGAAATAACCCAAAAAGATGATGATGAAGAAGATGCTCGAAACTCCAAAGTGCTCCAAACTGACAACTGCTCAGATTAAATGGAAGCCCTCACTCTCCTCTATCTTATTTGTAAAAGAACTAGGGTAGAAACACACCCTAACTAGATCAAACCTAGGAGAAAAGGTGTTTAGAGAAGAAGAAATGTCGGACTTTAGGGTTTGAGATCAAAAAGAATGAAAAACTGCCCTAAAAATCCCGCTGTTACACTTAAATACTGGACAGGCTCGCTCGAGCGAAGACCTGGTCGCTCGAGCGACCAGACACAAGAAAGCCTCGCTCGAGCGAAGAGAAGCTCGCTCGAGCCAAAAGCAAAACAGCTCGCTCGAGCGAAGAAAGCTCGCTCGAGCCAACAAACACTGCTCTCAGGTCTATGCACTGGACGCAAAGCTCGCTCGAGCGAAGGGACCCTGGCTCAAGCGAAGGACCAAAATCAAAGACCTCGCTCGAGCGAAGAAGAGCTCGCTCGAGCGACCAACCCAAAAACTGAACATGAACTCTTGGTTTCAAACCCAACCAACCTGTAAACAATCTGCCCAACAAATCCTATAACTCAAAACTGAAGAATTAAAGGACAACAACAACAACAATATGATAATATAATCTACGGAACATAAGTCCGGATACAATAATCAAATGGGAAAAGACCGGGGTCGCTATAAAGATAATTCGGCTGTGGCATTGTTTGTGAGACTAGAACCCAAATATCACGCCTGATGAGGGAGTGCCTCGTCAACTGTAAGAAAGATAATTTTTTAAAGGTATTCTTACATTTAATGGGATGTTGTTATTTTTATAGTTGTTTTTACTTAATTCACAGTTCTCTGTCTCATATGTTGGGTTCCACCCCATGTGAGATCCTCATAAAAGTCCCTGTTTGAACTCCGCACCAATTCCTCCACCTCAACTATGTAAATTCATGTTCTGAAATGTAATTAAAAAAAAAAAAAATTTGCCAAAGGTGAGATTTTTACCTACTTCAACTTCGTTGAACTTTTTTTCTTGTCATATATCTTATCAGAATTGTCCTTGATATCTTAAAAAATAGTTCACTTTTTTATGAGCAGAAAAGTTCCAACTCACTAGAAGCATCTGAAATTGAGAAGGACAGCCATGTGAATGGGAAGAACCCTAGAAGTGAATAAAGGTTCTCTACCGAATAATTCAATTTAGAAAGGATACTTTCTTTTGTCTTTTGGTTGGGAGGAACCTTGCCAAGGCAGGATTTTTTTGAGATCAATCCTACAGATTAAACCTTTAATATCTACGATCATTGCAAACTACAACTATCAATTAAATTGATACCAATGAGAGTTGAACACGTCTGAATTTAGATTTTATTCTCAAGTAAGAGTGTGACACTGAATGAGGAGTTGATAGAAACCAAGAGGCCAAAAATGCATGTTTGTCCAAAGGTGCCTTCCCTACTTGTTTGAAAACACGACTTTGTAAAATAGAACACAGATTTGAAATATAAGTTTTAAACTGCTTGGATTTGAAAATTTTCTCTTAAAAATGTTAGGTAAAAACACTAAGGAGCATAGTTTATCTTGAAATCTTAGAGCAGCCATGAACTTTGAAAGTTTTCATCAAACTTGGACTTGAAAACTAACATTACTGCCCCATGGCCTATCTCATAAGCACGCTTCTAAGTGAGAACGTCTATCCTAACAATGCCTGCTCACAAAACTAATTTAATCACAATCAATCAATCCAATCATGCTAAAACTAATTTAAAATCCTACAACTCAGTTATAGATAGTGAGAAAACACGCATCGATTAGTTTGAAATGAAGGCATTGAGGTCGTTGTCTAACCTTAAATCAATGAAATAACTGTCAACATTAAGTCTCTCAGAAGTCCTTATACGCCAGCTGAGTTAGGTTTGGGCTTGACCTGTAATGACAGAAACGAGAGTTAAAAAAATATTAGATCTAGAATTTTTCTTTCCTAAATAGAACATGGCTGATTGTTTGATTAACATACTTCATCACGAAGGGCAGAAGCCTCCCGTTGATCTCCTGTATCTTTCAAGTTTAATTGCCCCATATCTGATGAGAATCTGCAATTTATATCAGTGGTTATAACTTATATACACCCGACCCAGCAAAATAACAATATCAAAAGTTCACCATTGCATAAGCATGATAAGTACTCAATAGAGGCCAATGTAGACATCTCACATATGCATGTATGTACAAGTTAAAGTTTTTGTTTTGATGGGAAACAAGCGTCAAGTCTATTCAAACAATTTATAAATTGACCAGACTGACAGTTTTAGCAATAATTTCCCTTCAACAAGTGCAATGAGCATTGCACATGCAACGAGTATGTATGAAGTCTTAATTTGTAGAAGCAATGTTATTAAAAGAGAAACAAGGCAGAATTTATTTTCACCTTTTCTCTGTTTGCCTATTAGTGGGAGGATCAGTTGGTGGTACAGGAATTGGTGCCTTCAGCGATGTTCTACTAGGCGGTAATGCTGGAGTTGTACGAATAGACAATGACGGCCTTCCAGTTGATGTTGAGTGAACCGAAGAGTTTCCTCTACAGAGTTACGAGCTGACTAATAAAAAACAAGAAATCAAGTTAATCTGATTGAATTGGAACCTGCATTACTCTGATTCTCTCTCTCTCTCTCTCTCTCTCTCTCTCTCTCATAAAGGAATCTCAATTAACAAGAATGAACACTAAAATACATTATGATCTACAATACAACAGATCCTCTATTAATTTATACCAGATAAAATATAACTGATCTGTCGATCGCTCAAGGCAATAGATACTTCAAAATTCAATGGCTTTACTAATCCAAACTCAAAATGTGGTTTACAACAGATCCTCTATTAATTCTGGTGTGCATTAAAGTGTATTTAAATATATATATTATATATATATAATTGTATCTATATGGCTATAACATTGATAGAAGGATGGGAAAATTGTCAGTTTTATTCAGTATTCCTGAACTAAATGGAAAAAAGAACAGAAAAGAAAAAAATAATTTCTGAATCTGGTAATAGTATTGTTTTTGGCTCTAAAAAATGAAAAAAACAATAAAAATACATTTTTTTGCTCTCGTTTTATAACATTTTCACAATAAACAAATTGAGATTCAAGTCTCACTTGAGGAAAAACAAACGTTTATGATCAATCTGATCACATAAGGAGCTAAACAAGTTCTCAGATCAAGATAGAGATTGAAAATAGATAGAAAATTTCAGATGAGAAAAGAAAGAATTGCAAATAATTGAAAACCTAGATTTCCTAAGTCAGATAGAGAGAAGCAGATGCGATAGAGGAGGTTGAGGATTGCAAATTTACTTCTATTCTCACAAGACACCGATGAAATCACCTAATTTGCAATGAAATCACCTGAAAATTCAACAAATTGACAAGTATATTACAAGCTTGAGAACTCAAGAAAACGAGAGAGAGAGAGAGAGAGAGAGAGAGAGAGAGAGCGAGACAGAGAGATTGAGAGATAGAGATTGGGAGGGAGATTGAGAGACAGAGAAAGAGAGCGAGATTGAAAGAGCGATTCATACCGATGGAGATCTTCAGACGACAATGGCGAGCGGAAGAGCGAGAGAACAGAGCTATGCATGTCTGTAATGCGAGAGAGAGAGAGAGAGAAAGATCAATCTGTGTTTTAATTTTTCTAAAACTAGGGCAAATATAAGGAAGGAAAACGGGTAAAAGAGGAATAAATTGGTTATTTGCGATGGGTAACCAAGTGGTCGCAAATATATAGTAGCAAAAGGTCTTTTTTCTAGTAGTGTAATCCTCTCTATTCCTCTTTGTGCGAAATTTAGGACAACATCTGCTACATAAACATGCACATTAGTGAGTGTCTACATGAACATTCAAATTGTTAACATCACAAAAGCAATTAAACTTAAACCAGCAATTAAGGTTCACATCAAAATCGAACTACAATTAGAAGACACTTTATTAGTTGGAGGTTAGCTTGACGTGATTGTTCACAATATATCATACAAATAGCTACATGCACAACAATCATGTAACAAATTTATTCATAGCATGGGCCACTAAGACATCACCAACATATCATTGATTTCAAAGTATATTGTAGACGTCCCCGAACGTCCTGGGAGGGAAATCCCGTTTTGTTCATTTGGGCTCACTACAGTTCAGGACTCAATGTCACGGTCCTGTATCTAATCTCGTAGAGTGCAATGCAAGACCAATGAATCATCAAAGAGTCCAAATCCGGCAAATCGTTTTTGAAAATAGATTTTTTGAAAGAAGTGCCAAACATGGACTACTTTGCCAGATACAGAGTCGCCACCTAAATATTTATTTTGGGGGAATTTAGGAAACCCTGACTCGTTGCCTAAGGCCACGTGTCTGTCATCACCAAAGTTGCCTCGGCTCGGGAACTTGGGTACAATTGGGGAAGGTCACTTCGTGAGCACCCCCGCTTGTCCGATCAAAGATCGACCTCTACTAACCATGATATCTAGTTTTGAAAACATTATGCGTTCTTATTCCGGTTATTAGCCTAGATTTACTATGTGATGCGTACAGTATACAAGTATAGACTGGGTCTCCTGAATTGGAACGAAACATCGTTTGGTTTGTTTTTGGGAGAGTTGTTTTTGAAAAAAATTTGAGAGAGTTGTTTTTGAAATTTTTTGGTTTGTTTGGTTGTATATTTTGAGAGAGAAATTTTTTGTGGGAGTTTGGATGATTTGATATTTTAGAAGAATTAAGTAGATGTGTGTGAGAGAAAAAGTGATTGAGAAGGAGAGAGGAGAGAGAAAAAGTGATTGATTGATGTGTAGGAGAGAGAAAGTGATTTTGGAAATTTTTTTGAGAAAAACTCAAACCAAACATTTTTTGGGAAATTTTTTTCTAAAATTCATCTCCGAAACTCAAACCAAACAAGCCCCTCATGTTTGTTTTGAAAACAGTTTGCTACTCGCAAGTAGGCTAAAATGTGGATTTGCCACCCTTAGGTGGGCTTTAGAAAACACGATGATTTGCCACTATCTAGTGGGCTTAAAACTCGCAGTCGATGAATTGTTCCAATCCAAATAATCCAACCTTCACCCACAGGCATTCAGGCAGATATATCACATAAGCAGTTAGCCTCATGGCAAGCATGCTATCATGGCAGTCACTCACACACATGCAAGGATGCTAAAACATAAAAGCTTACCGAGTACTCCAAGCCAAAACAGAAGCTATGTTAGAAATCCATGCATGATCCTAACTATACAGAAATGCCTAATGCAACACATGCAAAAATGCAACTACAATAGGCTCGGCTATTTTAAAGATGTCATGTGAAATGCTACAACTAACAAGTATTCAACTCGGAATTGAGATACAATGCAGTTAGTATGATGCGCCGAGCCCGGTGCATGCAATACAGAATGAATGCAAACATGCGAGCATAAGTATGCTAATTGAAACGTGCCCTAAACTAACCATCATAAGCTGGTAAATAAAAGGGAGAAAGACGTGGGGTTGGAAAACATACATCACACACACACGCACACTTATTACAATTGTGCCCTCGCTCGGAGGGTCCGAATAAATAATACAGGCCGAATAAATAATACAGTCCGAATAATTACAAAACCCTAATTAATTCACAAATTAATCTAGGAAAGCAAGTAAATTAGCACGCAAGCCATGGACCGCCTCAGCTCTGTTCCGAATGATGAATGATGCATGCTTGAGTTGCTTGGTGCGGAAATCCATCGCGATGCCCCGATTCGCCTCTGTTTGCAATTAATGCCGGAATGCTGTGCAAAGCTTTAGAAAGCTGCTGATTTCTGATTTGCTGCAACAGAGAGCAAGAAAGGGGCATGGCAAAGTATTTTCACATATGTATGCACGCCTCGATTCTCGTGCCACCAATCACGCATCTCGATGCATGATGGCCGATGAGTCGAATTGCACGACTCGATGTGAAATGAATGCACATGAAAACACAACAAGGCCTAGACTCCATCATGGGTAATCTGGAGTGTCGGCGACCGGGAATTGAGATACGTTCCGTCACTCGGAGTACGAAACGTCCCTCGTTTCCCGTGCTTGGGCTAACTCCTATCCCCAACACAATGCAAATGAGATGGCATACACAATACGACTAACATACAACCTAGCATATGCAATGCTATGAAATGGCATACGCAATGCTCGATGTAACATGACATACACAATGCTCTAATATGCAACTTAGCATACGCAATGCTATGGACCGAAATGGCATACACAATGCACGATGGACTTACACCAACACGAATGGACCTTAGCCACACTTACATCAGTGGCCATTAGATGAAAATGAGACAACCGAAATGCACGCACACATGCACGAATGCCAAGGACCGAACCTAAGGCATCAAATGCCACTCTACCAAAGCATGGCAAGGGATGAAAGATGACATACAAACATGTAATTTCCAGCACTGAAATATGATGCACAATGGTCCCGAATCATGGAAATATGACACCCAATGCATGAAAGAGGCCCCGAAACTCAAAACTAGGCAAATGTATTGAACTATAATCATGCAAAGCAAGCATTATTTGATCATAAAGTACAAAAACAGAGCCAAGGCAGTCCCAAAATATGCACAATATTAGTTCAAAGCATGGCCAAAAAGTGCTAACATGAAGGGCTAAAACAACATGCAACCTAGGCTAGTAAGCATGGTTTACATGGCATGTATATGAAGCATAAGAGAGGTCACCAAACCAGCCCAAAATAGTAACATGGCATGTCAAATAAACCCCAAATAACCACTAAAATGCATCCAATGCATGCAAAAATGATGAGCTCCTTTGGAGGGCCATGCAAGGGGTTACTCAACACATACAACAAGAACACTTAACATGGCAAAACCAACTCTGGAAATCAATTATGATAGCCCTAAAACTCACCCAAAAGGCCCTGAAATGGGTCAAGGAAGCATGCAATGAAAGGTCCTCTTGAAAGGCCTTAAGGAGGATTGTTCCACACATGCATGAGGGACACAAAATGTGGTCAAAGAGGCTCCGGATAGAGCTAAGGAAGACCTTGAAACTCACCAAATTGGGCCCAAAAAGTGACTTCACAACATACAAGTAAGGGGCCATTTGGAAGGCCAAAAGGGCTAACAAACAAGACAATGAGAGAGGGGGTCACCCCCCTCTGATTTTAGCTCTCAAAAATACATCAAAGGTACTAAAAATCCACTGGATTTCAGTGGCTAAGAGGCCAAACGAAGGCCAATGCGAATGCTCTAATGCATAGCCCTAATCATGAGTAAATGAAGCATGCTAAGAGGAAGATGACCCCAAACAGAAAAACACCCTTAATCAAACTTCAAGAGGGACTCAAAATAAGACTTTTTTTAGTTCATGGAAAATCTCAAAAATTCTTGCAAGTAAGGCTAAGATATCATGCAAAATAAGCCCTAAAAGAGAGATGAAGCATATAAGGATGTAGGAGACCTCAAACAGAAAAGTATCCTTAATCAAACTTCAAGAGAAGATCAAAATAAGACACTTTACAGTTTATAACAAAACCCAGAAATGCTTTCAAATAGGGCTAAGCTATGGAGAAAAATAATGCAAGAAAAGGGGAAATGGAGACTTACCCTTGTAGCACAGCAATGCAGCAACTTCTGGACCAAGTTGGTGAACCTTCAACCTCTGTAAATCAGTCCCAAGGTACTGGAATGGATGGTGGAGGTGGTAGGCTATGAGGTGTAGTGTAAATGACCAAGGACAAGGGTGTTTTGAGCTTGGATGAGAGAGATATAGAGAGTTGTATGTATATGCCTCAGCTGGTTTTTTCTCTAACCCTTGCAAATGGAGATGGAGGCTTGGTTTTATAGAGGAGAAGAGCCAAGGCTTCTTGGAGAAGCCTTAAGAGGGGTTCAAAGCTTCTCAAAGAAGCTTAACCAAAAGGGTCAAGCTTCTCCAAGAAGCTAGACCAAAAGGGTCACGCTTCCTCAAGAAGCTTGAAAAAAGAGTCAAGCTTCTCCAAGAAGCTAAGCAAGGGGGTCAAAACCAACTAAAAAGGATCAAAAAGAGGGCTAAAAACTCGGACAGTGGGTCAAATGCTTCATAGCTGGCACAGCTATGAAGCACTTAGAAGGTCAAAAAGCAGAAGGTAGGCGACCAGTTCAAGTGGTCGGCTGGCCACATGCCCTGGTCGGCCGACCAGGGTTCAAAAGGGTTAAGGTGAATTTCTGGTCGGCCATACCAGAAAAGTGGCCTCCCAGATGAGTAGAATACAGCTGCAGGGTGAAAAACCAAAAAAAATGACCTAGGAGAGGGAAAACCATCTTTTTAGCAAGGTTCAAAAGGGGCAAGAAGAAATACTGGTCGGCCTACCCATATTGGTGCCCTCCCGAGTGTGCACAACACAATGGTGATTGTGGCTCAAAAGTAGAAGAAAAAGCTTTTTGTCAGAAAAACCAGCTGAAGGAGAGAGAAAATGGTTTTCAAAAGAATTGTTGGTCTCCCACCATCCTACCACCTTCCTAGCAATGAAACAAAGGTCCATACCAAGAATGAACCCTAACCGATGCAAAACGAGGGTTCGGGGGCCAAAACGCGCGGCCCGGGACCCCGAAAACAGGCTGTTAAGCACCGGAGGTGGCGTACGACCACGAAGGTGGTCTCCCGGGCCACAGTGTCCCTCTAAGGAGAGGAAACAAGGTGTGTGCCAAAAACCGGAGCAAACGGAGGTAGTTAGGCGGTCCCGAACCGAGGCACACGGCCGACGGCTCCGAAAACTGGAAACTGGCCTCCAAACGGGAAAAATGGCCTACGACCATGAAACGTAGCCTACGGCCACTGAGAGATGGTCTACGCGACCTCTCCCTCCCTTAGGGAAGAGAAAATAGAGAAAACAGGGCCTGGTTCGCAAACCGAGGCAAAGCACAAAAGAGCCCCGAAGTCCGAAGGCAAGGCTCGCAGCCGAGACCCTGAAACCTTAGAACGAGCACAATATGCACTATCACCGAGCGCTCAATCAGTGACGTCTGAGTCTTAATCGGTAAAAAATGGGGTGTCTACATATATCATATTGATAAGAACATAATTTCTCAACACAAAGGAAACATTTACATACTATCTCAACAGTAACATTCACGTAACCATATTGATCACACCCATGTAAGAATTATTTTAGCAATAAGAATAATGAGCCATATTGTGAATAATGTTAAACTTTAGAAAAATCTAATTAAGCCATAATTATAGCAACACAAAACCATTATGTTTAAAATAAAAATGGCCTGTATAGTGTCAATATGCACAGAAATACTTTGAACAATATAAATATTCACACAAATTACTGAGAGCACAAAAATGAGAATAAACCTCATAATCAAATACCATATGATATGAATGTTCACAGCCATTAATAGGGGGGTGGTCAATTTAAGCCGATTGGGAATGTCCACATCAGAATAACATACAACAACAATAATAATAACAATAACTGAAACAAGTGAGTTGGTCCACAATTGTGTTTTCTATGTGAATGTTCGCTACCATTAATAACAACAATAACAACTGTTACTGTAATTTTTTTCATGAAAAAAAATCATATAATTAGGGGTGACGGGTTCACAGTCAATCATAAATAGTATTGATAACAACAATTGCACGATTAAGGAAATAACAACAATAATATGAGCTTCCACACATTTTATGAATAGAATCAAGGGATATGTGTAGAAATCCACATTGGTGCAAATTCAGGAAGAGTTTTAGGGTTTGTATAGAAAATAGGTGATGAATACTTACGTTTGGTGACCATTTCGATGGTTTGGTTGCCACAAGTGGTCAGCAAAGGTGATTTTGGCGAAGATGGAGACGACAACAACGATTTCGGCGAAGAACAGCGCAAAGACAATGAACATCGTGATGGGACAATGAGAGGGAAAACGGGGGATTGATGACTAGGGTTTAGGGTTTGGAAAGGTTGAAAGATCTTCTCTGCAATTTTTTGGAAGAGAGAGAGAGAGAGAGAGAGAGATTGTTATTCGGTTCAAAGATGATGAACGTATGTTTTGGCTTGAGGAGTTTTTCGTCATTATATAATGAGTAGGACCTAATGGAATAATTTAAAACATTTTGAGTTGTATAGAATAGAACTCTTAAAAAGGGGATTTACTAAAAAAGCTCTCATAAACATATAAGGGGAAGAAAATGAGAATAGAACAATGTTTTTTTATTTTTATTTTTATGATAACGTAATGCATATGGTAATGACATGGAATATCCAAAGATATTATAATTTGTATTTTTTTTTACAACTTTAGGTACTTTTTTATTATTTTGAATAAAGATATAATAGTAATAAAAAAATCATTAAATTAAAATGTCCAATCAAAATTTCAGAATGCATTTATAGCCTCTCATGCACTTGCCAACTGGATCACTGATTTTTGCTATAATAGGTAGGGGTGTAAAAATGGCCCGAGGCTCGTGGGTGGCCCGAAACCCGCGGCGGGCCCTGCCCGGCCCGTTTCGGCCTGGTTAAGCTCGAGCTCAAGCCCAGCTAGTACCTTGGGCCCGGGCCTGGGCCTTCTATTTTGGGGCTCGGCCCGTGGCCCGGCCCGGCCCAAAAAAATTCGGGCCCTGCAGGCGGTCCACCCCAGCCCGGCAAATTTCAAAAAATAAAAATAAAAAACAACTTACAATAGTTAAATAATTAAAAAAAATAAATAAAAAGATTGATCTTATAAAAATAAAAAAATAAAATAATTGATCTTATAAAAATAAAAAAAATAAAA
This sequence comes from Camellia japonica, assembly GCA_030407325.1. NCBI lineage: Eukaryota > Viridiplantae > Streptophyta > Magnoliopsida > Ericales > Theaceae > Camellia > Camellia japonica. The sequence continues at coordinate 22,188 of JAPPVO010002464.1, read as the reverse complement.
TAATTGATCTTATAAAAATAAAAAAATAAAATAATTAAATAAATTGATCTTATAAAAAAAAAAAAAAGATTGATCTTATAAAAATAAAAAAATAAAATAATTAAATAAATAAAAAGATTGATCTTATAACAATAAAAACATAAAAAATTAAATAAAAATTAATATAATTAAATAAATAACATTAATAATTTAAAAATAAAACAAAAAAATAATAATAATTTATTAAATTAAAATCAAATTATGAATTATTTAATGGAAAATGATGATATGATGTATCACTGTGTGCACAGCAGCACAATCTATGTGTGTGGCTGGGAAAGTGGGAAAAGTGCACCTAATAATATATATGGGAAAGTACACCTAAGGTCCTAAGTTCACGTAAAAGAAAAAAAAAATATATATATATATATATATATACTAAGTTGGAAGGTAATACTGGGCTTGTGGGGGCTCACCACGAGTCCGATTTTGATAATCCGAACCGATAATGTGTAGAACTCTTCCATTACTATATGCTTGTAAAAAATCACATTAATCGGATATCGCTAACTACATGATCAAATCAATTTGGTACAAAAATGCATGGTGTTATAGTTAATGGTTTACAAAAAAAACTAATTCGATCAGATAGTTATAAATATCCGATCAATGTGATTTTTTACAAATATATAATACTCGACGAGTTGTACACATTGACGGTTCCGATTAGCAAAATGGGACCCGGATGGCTCCCACTGGCCAAAGAGCACCGTCCAAATGGTTGCCCGAGAAGGAGGCAACCATTTCCTAGCCTAGCCTCAATTTTGAGCCGTTGCAAACTCAAACGGATATATATAAAATGGTCATAATAATTCAAACGGATAGATTTTAAACTAGTATAAATATATTTTAGTTTTCAAAATATATTTCACAACAAATCATTCTCTCTCTCTCTCTTCAATTCTCTCAACTCTCAATTAATTTTGAAGTGCCATCCCTAAGTGGTTATTGTAATTGTGCAACAAGAAACTTTTAGCAAAAGAAGAAAATTTCTATATCGTATTTGCCAGTCGGTAACATTAATTAGTTTAATTAAATTTATGCACATATATTAATTATTATTTTTTACTGATTGAATTTACACATTATTTAAATTAATTGTTAATTCTTATATATTGTTTTACTTGTATTACTATGGATCCTAATATGCCTAATGTTTATGTCGATGTTGATACATATACTGCATCACATGAATCTGTTGATTCTCATTCTAATATCTCTGTTCCAACAATTGCATCATCATCTAGGAGCAGAAGTAGTAGTGTTTGGGAACGTTTTGAAAAAATATCTATAAATAATCCTGATGGCACAATTACATTTAAAGCAAAATGTAAATATTGTGCACGTTTACTTAGTGCTGCATCTGCAGGGGGTACTAGTCATTTAAAAAGGCATTCTGACAAACATTTACAAAGTAAACAACCTGATATTCGAAGTCAAATGCAATTAGGAGCTTCATCACTTGGTAATTTGCAAACATTTTCATATGATCCTAAACGTGCACAAAATTCTGTAATTGATTATATTATTAAAAAAGAACAACCTTTTAGTACTAGTGAATATCCTAATTTTACCGAAATGATTCACCAAAAGTTTTGCATCGCAATATCAAAAATTTTCAAGAAATACTACTAGAAACAGGATTTTAAACAAATTTGAGAATATTAAAAGTGAATTATTTGATATCTTTAAAAATTTGAATGGAAGAGTTTGTTTAACATCTGATCTGTGGTCAAATAATGGTTTTGAATATCTATGAATGTATCACTGCACATTTTATTGATAATGATTGGAAATTAAATAAAAAAATTATTTCATTTAAATTAATTAAACTTCCATACACTGGTCATTCGCTTGGTGTAGAAATAAGAAATGTATTATATGAGTGGGCTTTACAAAATAAAATATTTACGATTAGTTTAGATAATGCATCATATTATAATCAAACTGTAGCCCATTTAAAATTAACTTTACAATTACTTGTTGATGGTGATTTATTTCATGTTTGTTGTTGTGCCTATATTTTAAATTTGAGTGTTAAAGAAGCTATGCATGTATACGAAACTCTTGTACTTAAAATAAAAAATGCAGTTGTTACTATTATGTCTTCTGGTAATCGAATTTCAGAATATAGAAAAATTTGTCAACGAGAAAATATGTCATTTAAAAAATTAATTTTAGATGTAGATAGTAGGTGGAATTCAACATATAATATGTTAAAAATAGCTTGTAAACAAAGAAGAACAATAGATTTATTTTTTGCAACAACATCAATAGGAGGAGTACTGACACCCATTGAACTTAATTAGCGCAAAGTAGCCTTGTATAAAGATTTTTTAAAAGTTTTCGATACTTCAACAAAATTATTTTCTTATATATATATATATTCCTACTTTACCATTTGTTTTACATATGCTATAATTAAAGTTTTCATAAAATATATGGGTAATGAACTTTATGTAACCATTATTATTTCAATGAAAGAAAAATTTGATAAATATGTTCATCATTTGCCTCATCTATTAGGTTTAGCTATAATAATTGATTCTAGGTGTAAAGAAGTTGGTTTACAAGAATTTTTAGAGCGTATTTTCAATGATCAAATACAGTTTGCCCCTATTATGTAAACATGCAACATATTATTTCAAGAATACAGGGCAGTTGCAGCTGCATTTGCATCTGCATCTGCATCTATAAATGCACCTACACATACTACATTAGCAGTCCAACAATCTCGAGGCGGGAGATTAAGTATTTTCACAGCAATAAAAAGTAGAAGAATATCTCAACATACAAGTGTAAGTAGTTCTGAACTGCAATGTTATTTGGAAAGCCCGTCAGTGGATGATTCCGATAATTTTGACATTTTGGAATGGTGGAAACAAAATGAATCTATGTGGCCTATGCTTTCACAGATGGCCCGTGATATACTAACCGTTCCTATTTCTACAGTTGCTTCAGAAACAGCTTTTAGTGCAGGTGGACGGGTGCTAAGTGACTACAGGAGCAGGCTTTCACCCGAAATGGTTGAGACATTGATGATATCCAGGGATCATATGCACGCACTTACAAGAAGACAAAATTTTAGTGAAAATGAACGAATTTAATATGATTTGGATGACATATCATCGGGTAACGCGACTGAAATATCTGTCTCCTCCGATGGTTGATCAACAATTTATTTTTTACTATTTCATTTCATTTCGTTTTTTTCTTGATTTTTGTTTTTGTTTTTTTTTTTGTATTAGATTATTGAGGTGGAGTATAATGCAAATGATTGATAGGCTAGTATGTGCCAACCTAGTTGGGATATACTTGACCTATAGTGATGCAATTGTTATACCATCATCAGTAATCTACACCTAATTTATTTAATAATATCAATTTTTGTAATATTTTATTTCATTTTGAAATAAAAATTATTCATTCAATAAATGTTATATAAATAATTTAATATTGTAATATTGAAAGTTTCAATTTCATATATATAAAATTATTCATTTCGAAAGAAAAAAAATTACATAATTTTATATTTTTTTAGTTATAAGTTCACAATTAAAAAAACATAAGTCATATATAATTAAATTTAAATATCACTATAAAACATTATATAACCAAACAAAATATCTCATTAATCGTAATTAAAATACTTTAGTATAATTTTTTTTTTAATTTTTTATTTCTATTATTAAAAAAAAAAGCCCGACTAGGCTCGGCCCGAGCCCAGGCCCTATTATGAGTGGGCTTGGGCCTAGGCCCTACATTTTAGCCCATGACCCGGCCCCGCCCGCTAAAAAATTGTGAGCCCACAAAGCTCGAATGGGCCGGCCCGAGCCATTATTACACCCTTAATAATAGACAAACCAACACGACTTGTCTAATTAACCAGAATTAATGGAGGTTAGTAATTCGAATCTCTTTTTATTCTTTGTATATTTATTAGGGCTTTCTCTTCCATTTTAAGAGTTTCTTTATATCGATTATATATATATAGTGTTTGATTTTCATCACTATTTTAATTCATTGCACTTTATTGTAATATCTTATACAAATTGAATAATAATAAAGACATTAAAGGCAGAGGGGGCAAGAAATTGTTGCCCAGTTAGCTTTGTGGTGTTTGGGCTTCAAAGAAATTAATTCCAGAGTTGACCAACCTGGTCCAATGACAATGTGGTTTTTGAAAGATTATTTGTTATTCTTTTGCGGCAAGGGTAGATATTGTAAACGTGTTAGCTTATGTCACATGTCAAGAATTAAAAATAATAATAATTGTATATAATAAACAATTTTTTAAAAATGCAATCTTAGGTGGGCTTGTTCTGGAACAGCCTTCGTTCGGAGGACAGGTTTGGATTAACAGTTAAAAGGACCATAGATGGGCTGGACCAGGTCCAGGTCCAGGTCCAGGATTGGTTCCATATCTTGTCAATGAGACTACATTTTTTGATGATTAGAATCTTCAGGGAGAACGCGCAATGCGGATGGCTGGTTTTAAAATTTAAAAACTATTTTGAGGTGATTTTTTAACTAAAATTTGAAGTGGAAAAAAACAAAAACAAAAAAGTGCTTGGAAATGATTTTTTATTTTTATTTTTTTAAAAAATGTGTAAAAATTAGAAAAAATTGGAAGAACTTTTTACATTTTTGTATGATTTTTTGACTTTTTATAATAATTTTTATAATTTTTTTTTTTTTACTTTTTAATTAAATTGGTCTATTGTAAAACGTAGCCGTGTCCACGCTATTTTGATAATCCCCTCATAAAAAAAATTAAAAGATGTAGCTACTTGAAATTAATTAAACATGTTAAGATTAAACATTTTTTAAAATCGAAGCAGCTTGCCTCCAGTCCTTAATCAAATTAGATGGTGTTATTCGGCCCGTGGAGGCCCATCACGGGTTCCATTTTGATAATCCGAACCGTTGAATGTGTAAAACTCGTCGAGTACTATATACCTGTAAAAAATCACATTAATTGGATATCGATAGATATCTCATCTTATCAGTTTTTTGTCAACCGTTAACTTATTTACCGTTCATTTTTTTATACAAAACTGATTTGATCACATAATTATCGATATCCGATCAATATGATTTTTTTTTATAGATAAATAGTACTCGACGAGTTCTACACATTAACGGTTCGAATTATCAAAACGAGACCCATGATGGGCTCTACAAGCCGAACAATATCGTTAAATCTAATTAAGGACCAGAGGGAAACCGTTCTTTTAAAATTCATTAATTTCGTGAACTTTAGGGCATCAACTTTAAACATAGTAATGGGCAACGCGGTAATGTGCAATGCGGATTACTATGTCTGAGTTTTAAAATTTAAAAACTATTTTGAGGTGATATTTTAACTAAAATTTGAAGTTTAAAAAAAAAATTTGGAAATGATTTTTTTTTTTATTTTTTTAAAAAATGTGTAAAAATTAGAAAAAATTGGAAGAACTTTTTACATTTTTGTATGATTTTTTGACTTTTTATAATAATTTTTATAATTTTTTTTTTTTTACTTTTTAATTAAATTGGTCTATTGTAAAACGTAGCCGTGTCCACGCTATTTTGATAATCCCCTCATAAAAAAAATTAAAAGATGTAGCTACTTGAAATTAATTAAACATGTTAAGATTAAACATTTTTTAAAATCGAAGCAGCTTGCCTCCAGTCCTTAATCAAATTAGATGGTGTTATTCGGCCCGTGGAGGCCCATCACGGTTCCATTTTGATAATCCGAACCGTTGAATGTGTAAAACTCGTCGAGTACTATATACCTGTAAAAAATCACATTAATTGGATATCGATAGATATCTCATCTTATCAGTTTTTTGTCAACCGTTAACTTATTTACCGTTCATTTTTTTATACAAAACTGATTTGATCACATAATTATCGATATCCGATCAATATGATTTTTTTTTATAGATAAATAGTACTCGACGAGTTCTACACATTAACGGTTCGAATTATCAAAACGAGACCCATGATGGGCTCTACAAGCCGAACAATATCGTTAAATCTAATTAAGGACCAGAGGGAAACCGTTCTTTTAAAATTCATTAATTTCGTGAACTTTAGGGCATCAACTTTAAACATAGTAATGGGCAACGCGGTAATGTGCAATGCGGATTACTATGTCTGAGTTTTAAAATTTAAAAACTATTTTGAGGTGATATTTTAACTAAAATTTGAAGTTTAAAAAAAAAATTTGGAAATGATTTTTTTTTTGTTTTTTACGAAAATGTGTAAAAATTAGAAAAATTGAAGAATTTTTTACTTTTTTGTATGATTTTTTGGCTTTTTAATTTTTGACTTTTTATAGTGATTTTTTTTAAAAAAACTTTTTGATTAAATTAGGCTTCATTTGGCAACCTTCTGTTTTAGTTAAAAAGTTACTATAAGTTGTCACATCATTCTCTCTACTTTTTTGTACATTTTTTCAGAAATAACTAAAAAGTTACTAAAATAATTTATTCCTGAACGAGACCTTAGTCTATTGTCAAACGTAGCCGTATTTATGCTATTTTGATAATCCCCTCATAAAAAAAATTAAAAGATGTAGCTACTGGAAATTAATTAAACATGTTAAGATTAAACATATTTTAAAATTCATTAATTTCGTGAACTTTAGCTCATCAATTTTAACTTGATAAATTCATATACAATATATAAAAATAAATTACTTGAGATTGACTCGATTAAAATCCACTCAAAATATCAACTTAAAAAATAAATAAATCAAATTGAAAATTTTCAAACTGTACTTGAACACATTCCTACTCTATTTGATCCAACATCTGTCTTCCAATAAAAATTATTTTTTTTTTAAAAAAGTGAATAAATATTTTAATTTTATTTTAATTAGTTGCATGACATGACATTTCTAAGCAAAACAAAGAGTACAATAGTTGAACTGGGGTCAAGAGTAGTAGATTGGATCTCCAAAATCCTTGTTATTGGGTCAAGAATTGGATTGTGGTGAGCCTCCTGGTCAAAGAGTCGTTAAGGATGGTTGGGGTTGTGTTGGGTCCATCAATCAAGCAAACAAAGACCTCTCTCTGCATTTTGCATGCAAACATGCTTTGTTGGGTTGCAGAAGCAAACATGTGAACAAGAAGGGAGGGACATCCCAACCAGCTCAACCTACCCCATGTCAGTCATTGTTCCCTCCTTCCCCTTTCAAATAAATAAAATAATTATTTCATTTTTTAAATTTAATTTGAATAAATTACACTGACCTTTTTTTAAAAAAAAAAATAATAAATCTCATAATTTTAATATAATTACATTGATATTTTTTTTAATAAGATTAAATGAATCAAAACTAATCCCATTGGTGCAAAAATACAATTATAAATATCGTAAAATATATATTTTCGTACAAAAGATATGACGATATCATTTTTTCGTATATGGATTCACATCTGTCATCACCACGATTATGAATTTTGAAGAGAAAACTTAAACATAATAAATAAAAAAATTATCTTTTACATATCAAATAATTTATTTTAATTTGACACTTAATTTTTTTAAATACATTTTTTTTTTCAATTTAATATTCAATTTTTAGTTTTCAATTTTATAAACTACCTTATAATCCAATGGTAGAAGGAATCCCAAGTGGAATTTATCAAAAGGAACATAAGTTGTATGAAAAAAAGTTTATTATTGTTTGATGACTAGGTTATCCCTAAGCATTCTTGTATTGTAAGTATGAGAAACAATTATAATGCTGGTATTGTTATCATCAATTTTTGTACTAGTCCATGACATTAACTTGAATTGAATTTGGGTGGGAATCAATGCCACGTGGAAATGAAAAATCATAAAAAATTATTTACACAATTGAATTGGAATTACAAGTTGTGATAAGGGGTCGCTGCTGTGCGTGAAGCACAGCAGTGACTGTGGTACCTCCATTTGAGGTGTATTATGGCCTTATTTTTATGATCCAAACCGTCCATTTTGTAGGGTTTGTTGAATACTTCATGCCTACCAAAAATTATGTTAATCGGATATCAACAACTATATGATCGATAACCAAAAAAATAAATAATAAGTTTTATTTTGAGAAATAACATAAATAATATGCAATTCGATCATATAGTTGTTGATATCCGATTAATATGATTTTTGGTAGGCATGAAGTACTCAACAAACCCTACAAAATGGACGGTTTGGATCATAAAAATAAGGTCATAATACACTTCAAATAGAGGTACCACAGTCACTACTGTGCTTCACGCACAGCAGTGACCCCTTATCCTGTGAGATGAGGAGGATTTTGCCTTTCACTTTTCTTGGGGATGTGGGTACCAACCACGTTAAAGCTTTGTTTGAGAAAATGAATTCCCATTTCAACTTTGAGAGACAAAAAGTACATATTGATTAGAACATGGGGTTGAAGGGGGGAGGTGTTTGTTGTTGGCAATAATCATACTTATCTTTCTACAAAAAAAAAAAAAACATTTATGTACTATTTATTTTTTTACATTCAAATTTTAATCTTTTACTTTTTAAACTTTAAATCTTTAATTTTTTTAAATAAAATTCTCAAATTTAAATTGAGTACAATTCTAACTTTCCATCAATTTAGGAGAAAATTAAATATTTATAATATCGTATGATATTAATTGTTAAAATTAATAGTTCAAGTAACAAAGTAACTTGAATAACAAAATTTTAAGTTTAACATAACAAAATAACAAGTGATGAAGTCAAAGAATTTTAAGTTTAAAATAACAAAATTTAACAAACCATGAGAATTTGAAATCCTAACTTTCTAAATTTCCATAATTTTCATGTTTTGTAGAAAATGAAGCAACTTAAATTAAAGTAACAATAATCATGACAAAATCAAAAACTCTTCCTAAAAAAGAAGCAGAGAAAGAAAACAAAAAAAGAAACAGAAACAAAAATCAAGAACTATACAAAACGGAAGACTATCCATTTCTTTGCTATATATGTATATATATTTTGTTCAACTGGTGATAGAATATTTATAAGCATCAATAGAATTACATTAAAATGAATTATCAATAATGTAAAAAAATTCAATGTTGTTTATTTGCTGGTTCAACACCAACCACCATTACATCAGCCCTGTTTGGTGCAGCTTAAAAGCTGCTTATTTCAGCTTTTAGCTTAATTTAAGCTATTTTGATGTGTTTGGTTTAGCTTATAGCTTTTTGGAAGTCAGAAATCAGCTTATTCTTTGAGTGGGACAGGAGATGCTTAATTTATAAGTCAGAAATCAGCTTATGTTCATAGTTATAAGTTATAAGCTGTTTAGGCATAAGCTATAAGCACTTTCCCACAGCTCTACCAAACAGGGCTATCATTGTCTTCTAATAAGAAATAAATAAATAAATTTTTTTTATAAAAAATAATAATTAATTTTTGTGTCTGACAAAAATAATCTTTAGATTTTTCAAATGAAAATTTAAAAAGTGACCAACTCAACTATTATAGTTCATTCATTTCTTTGTTATCAAATGGTGTGAAATCTCTCCCTACAAAGGTTCACAAATAAGTAAAAAAATTACGGCTGTGTTTGTTTAATCAAAGAATTGGAGAATAAAAAAAAGAAAAAGAAAAAAAAAGAAATTGGCTAATTGCTTTCTAACTTAGAATTTCCTAAAATTCAGACAAACTATTACTCCTTTTTAAAAAAAGTAAAGAAAAAATTTAAGAATCTCACCTTAGTTATTCATAAATGTACCATAATTTAAAAAATATATATATATATATATATATATATTTATAGAAAAGATGTATTGAGAATCATATTATTATTTAAAATTTGATAAAAGAAAAAGAAAAAGAAAATCCAAAAAATAAAACCAGCCCCAAATAAGAATGTAAACATTATTGGTGGTGGGGTTTGCCTGGCTGTATATGTTAAAAATAAAGGTGACATTTGACCCCGGGGATTGATGATGAGCCAAAAACAACAATCAATAACTTTACTTTTTAATTAATTAATTAATTTATTTAATTAAGATAAGATGGGTGAAGAGAATGATTAGGAACCAACCTTTATCACTAATCCTTTTGAATGTATGTTGTTTCAGTATAAAAATAAGTGTTTTGTTGAGGGATATTCGTTTTGAAAGTTGTTCTACTAATTAAAAAGATAAATTATATTCATATATATATATACATTATAACATTGTGGTAGTAATATCAATTTTGTAAATAAAATCATTTTTTTATGAATGTTTTGCTTTAAAGTAAAATATTTATATTAATCTACATTATTCTATATAAATTTGTATATCATTACGTTACTTAAAATACATCTGCATTCTCTTCTAAATTAAGTCTATTCATTTAGAGCACTTATTAAAAGAAGTGGAAAAATTAGAAAGTGAATTACACTGACTTGTCTAGACTAATTGAATAAATTATTACTAATTTTGATATAATTATTTCATTCTCTTTTTAAATATAAATTGCATAATATTTTAGTCTATTTAGTCATTGAAACATCTATTTTACTTTTCATTATAATTATGTACAAAAAAATCATTAATGTCAAAATACTGATATTTCATGTGTAAATAATACATTCTATTAAGAGAAAGAAAATAATTAAATAGGTTTCATTTGTATTCAATACCTATACAAAAGCCAAATATCTAAAAGTAAATAAATAATTTAATAATTTTATCACATTCATTAACATCGTTAAAATTATCGTTATTCTAACAATGGTCGAATAATCTCATCAAAAAGAAATTAGCGTAATTTATTCAAATCAAAACTATTTAGCCTAAAACAAAAAACAAAAAACAAAAAAAAAAAATAAAACTTTAAGAGTGAAGAGGACTGAAAAGAAAAGACGAGACAAATTTCAAAAAGAGACAGCGCAACTGTAACAGAGGTTGTGTTTTGCTTTATCTTTTCAATTTTTTTTTTGACAAAGTGCATCACATATTTTCTTCACCTTCTCTCTGTCTCTATTTAAAGTTGGTATATCTTTTGCTTTCTCTTTAATCTTTATCTCTGCAGAGAGTGCTTGACAGATATGTATTCTATGTATATGTATATTTGCCTATGCTGTTTTAGAGGGAAAAGCCTGCCATTGGCATGCCTACAATAAAACAATACAATACAAAAAGTTTTACTATTTATTTATTTATTAATTAATTTTTTTTTTTTTTTGGGGTGAGATCATATGATACAGAAAAGGTTGGGATGTGAGGAATTATTTGTGGGTATTGAAGATGTGAATTGCTAACCACCATTAATTCCTTTCCATGATGACCACAAAGAAGGTAGGGTTCGCTTCATTTTCTATCAAAAGAAAGTTTTTTTTTATCTACCAACTACTATAAATAAATTACATACGTGAATTATTGAGATCAATTCAACAACTATAAAAATAAAATACATATGTGATCAAATTTATTTTTGGGACCAGCTTGTCTCCAATTGAAGATCAAGACTGGACCGTCCAGTCCGGCTTGCGGACCCATTTTTGGGCCCTTCTTCGATAATTTAAACCGTTCAATATGTAAAACTCGTCGAGTACTACATTCTTGTAAAAAATCACGTTGATCAAATATTAATAGCTATTTGATCGGATCAGATTTCTATCAACCGTTTATTTTTTTACTGTTCTTTTTTTTTATATACAAAACTGATCTAATCAAATAATTATCGATATCCAATCAATGTGATTTTTACAAAAATATAGTACTCGACAAGTTCTACATATTCAACGGTTCGAATTATCGAAAATGGGCCCAAAAATGGGCCCGCGGGCCGGACTGGACTCCAATTGGAGACAAACTAGACCATTTATTTTTTTAAGGTTTTGAATTTTCAAAATAATGAAGTATACTTGTAATGAAATTATTCATCTTTTACCTCATGTAATTATTGATTATTTAATCAAAACGATAATATCTCTTAAATTTATAGTATTTATGTTGGTTATTTGGTCAATATGGTGAGTTGCACTTTTGAACATCTTTTTAAGAGTAATTTGTTCAAAAAAATTTATGTTGGCAATTATGTTGGTTAAATAATTTCTTCTCAAGTAATGTAATAAAGAATAAAAAATCTTTTTAACATATACTTCAAAAACATACTTCAAAAACATATCTTATGGTTAGCTCAACACTAGAAGGCTAAAATAATTCAAAGAAATTATTTCGTTGAAGTCATATTCCATTTTATTTATTATTCGACCTTATATATTGTTCCAACGCAAAAGTGAAAGGTCCAATAATTTAAAATTTGGATTTTAAAACACTATCTAAATTTGGCTAAACTTATTCCAACAACATTGAATAATTTCTCGCCAAAAACATATTTTATATTTATGACAACCAAAAAAAAAAAAAAAGAGAAAGAGAAAGAAAGAGAATGCTAAGTATATATATTTTTTTTCTAGCTTAAAACACACTTACAATTATTAAATTAAACTGCATAAAAATCTAAAGATATAAAAAATTTAAAAATATAGGCAGTATTTGACAAGTTAAATTTGAAAGATTTTTGACTAAAAAAAACAAATAACTAAAATAACTAATTAATTAAAATATCACATCAAATTCATAATTATTTTATTTTATTTTATTTTTTACAAATATCACATTAAGTTATAAAAAATTTAAGGGCGAATTATGTTAATGGTCCCTATAGTTTGGGGCTTGTGTCACTTTGGTCCTTGACTTTTCAATTGTGACACATTTGACACTAAATTTTGAATCTTGTTCTAAATAAGGATAGTTGAAGATATCATTGTTTAATTTCAAGGGCAAAATCGTCAATTTGGTAAAATATAAACTAATTTGACAAAAATAAATGTCAAAAAATATTTTTGAATGTCTAAAAATTATTTGTACCCACTAAAGATAAAATTATGTAAAATTGATAAATCTTTTAAACATTTATTTATTTTACCAAATTGATTTTTATTATGTGTTTCTATGATGATCATGTAATGGATAGTTGTTTTTATTTTCATTAAATTAGTTTCTATTTTTTCAAAAGTCCAATATGACGATAACTTTGATATCATTATTAAACTAGTCCATTAAATCAAAAAAATCCAAAATTAAAAATATTTCATATATTAAATATATTGATTATACATTAAAATCTCAACATCCACCCATTATATGATTATTATCCAAATACATAACAAAAAATATTTTAGTAAAAAATAAATAAACAAATGTCTAAAAAATTTATTAATTTTATATAATTTTATCTTTGATAGGTAAAAATAATTTTTAAAAATTCAAAAATATTTTTTTGACATTTATTTTTATCAAATTAATTTATATTTTATCAAATTAACGATTTTGCCCTTGAAAGTTAAACAATAATATCTTCAATTATCCTTATTTAAAACAAAATACAAAATTTAAAGTCAAATATATCACAATTAAAAAGTCAAGAATGAAAGTGACACGAGTCTCAAACTATAAAGACTATTAATATAATTCGCCAAAAATTTAACTACTTTTTCAAACACACAAATTTCAACCTATTAAAAAATTAAAAATTAAAATAACCTACTAAAATAATCAACTATTAAAACATTAAAAATTAAAATGACCTCCTAAAATAATCAACCATGTCATAATTTAACAATTGTGATACTTTGAAACAAACAAATTTGAGATTTAAAAATAAAAAAAAAATATTCCACGGCGAGGGAGACGGCTGACGGCCAGACAGCGACAGGAGCATTTGGAAATTTGGCAAAACCCAAAACCAAATGAGACAAAATTAACGAACAAATGACTTCTTAACATTAACATCCACAAAAGATGAAAGATAAGGTAAAAGGCATCACCAAATTTACACAACTTTTACATTCAGGCCCAGCCCAAAGAGTATAAACAAATGCTAACAATGTTCATATCCACAAGCCGAATGTGACGCCACACATCTCCACCCCCCTTTCCTTCTCTCTATATATATATATTATCTCAAAATATCTTCCATCCACATCCAAATTGTTCTCAACTTTGATATTTCAAATACAAACCAAACTAAAAACCAAAAAAGAAAGAAAAATCCCCAAACAAATATTTATATAAATAAAATCCCCCAACACTTTTAAAATTTTTTCAAATTAAAATTAATTTCAACCAATAAAAGAAAGAAAGAAATGAAACATTTTCAAAATATCAAAAGAACCCCTTATTCCTGCATTTCAATGGCTTCTCTCCTTTCCCTTTTGTTCTGAGTGAATAGGAATTTGAAATACCAGCAAAGCCAAAGCTAATTCTTGAGCTCTTTAATCAGAAGAAGGCTTGGTCTTGGACCTGTAGAGTAGCTTCTTCTTCTTTGAGGTTTGGTTGTTAAATGTGAGCACAACTTTCCCACTTTCCCCAATCTTGAAGCTTCCAGAGACCACGGTTTCATCGGCTGGTACAATCTTCCTCGACTTCTGTATAATCACCGTGTATCCGCCTTCAGAACCAGGCACAAATTCAGCTCCATAGCACACATCCCATCCAATCACTCTCACTTCCCAAACCAAAGTACAAGCCTGCAAATCCAAGAAACAAATTACAATTGCAATTACAAAACATATTTATATATTTTCTAACGATACCCAGAAAAATTAAAGCTCATTTGCACTGATATTGATTGAAATCAGAAAGGCATGCATGCCCACCTCAGAAACTGGGAATTCAACGGTGTGTTTGCTTGCGGGCTTGATAGTCTCCTCTGTGACAACATCAGCAGTGGTGAATTCTTGTTCGCCGTCCCTGCTAAGCCCCCCATACTGTACTGGTACTTGTTCAGGCGCGGTGTATCTGATTATTTTTGTATCATCATCATCATCATCATCAAACACACACCAGAATGAGATACATGCATAAGAGAGAAGATCCATATTAAGCAAAGAAAAAGAAAAACAAGAAATTACTAACTTGAAGAGGGTTTCAGTAGATTTGGAAGGGCCTGCAAACACAAACTTGCTCTTGGTCCTTTGGGTGAAGAAAGGACTGATCATTCTATAGAAGGCCAGGTACCACCACGGAACATTGATGAACATCTTTAAATACCACTCAAAACAAAAGCCCCCAATTAATACCCAAAAGAAACCAATAAATGCATGCAAAGTACCATTCTAGGAAAATTCATTTAACACCTCTGCACCATCAAAGCAGGAACATCTATATTTTCCATCAATTAATACCAAGACAGCCACAACACAAATACACATGTCCATGCAAAGTACCAGCATGAAACAATATTGATCTGATTAATAACACCATCAGGAAAGAAGAGCATTCACAATCCTTCATCAAATTCAATCCTCTCATGAAACATGTATCCAATCAAGTTTTAACCAAATATTTAATTAAATCAGGTACGAATAAAAAAAATATTTCACTAAATTTCCCCAACAACCCTTTTTTCAATTCAAGTTTGATGAAACTGTTAAAAGACGAAGGATTGGAGATGGGTTTTTCTTCCACCTGAATGGGTTAAAAGAGGGTTTTGGAATAGTTTAGGTTTTTTTAAAAAAAGATTTCATGAAAATTCGATTAAAAAATCAAGCTTTTAGTCTAAATTGTTGAACAAAATTTGAAATCCATGAAAAATACAATACAAAAAAAAAAAAAATTATATAATGAATTGAAGCAAATTAATCATACCTGTTTGGCGACAAACTCAGGGTAATTATCCTGAAGCAATTGGAGGGCTTGATTGGTTGAAGTTCTGAGCTCCCTCTTGAAGGGTCCTGGAGAGTTCTTTAGATCATTGACCTGAACAAAAGTGCATATCCCATCTGGGCTGAAATCAAGCTTCCTGATGCTCTTCTCCAAGAACTGAATCCTCCATCGGATGAACTTCTGTCTCTTTTCTTCATCAGAAAAGGTGTTGTGATACAAATCCTTGTTCTGAAACTCCCCATAAGCGTTGTAGCAAACTGGGTGTCCTTCTTTGTCGAATCCATGCATGAAAACCACCTTATCGAGCTCAGTCCCCAGATCTTCTTCAACCAGGGACTCGATTCCGAAATCTTTGCGCCAGAGGACGGTGTTCTTCAACATGGTGAAGGCTTCTTTGACCTTGAAATCCCTGGCTCTCAGGAATTTCAGGAGTATGACATCGCTCCTCTCGTCAGCCAGAAGAGGAATTCCATAGATAGAGACCTCCTCGGGTGGTGGTGGCGGAAGCGGCGGTGCTGATTCTTCTTCTTTTGGCTCCTCCGGTGGAGCCTCCGTGGCGACGGCGGCTTCTTCCGGCGGAGGAGCCGGAGCAGAGACGGCGACGATTGTTTCTTCGATTGCTTCGACAGTTTTGGCACCATCGTCGTCGATGACGGCGGTGACTTTCTCAACCACTTCAGCAACAGCAACAACCACTTCTTCCTTGGGTGGCGCCGCCACTTGTTCCGCCGGAGCAGAAGTCTCGGCAGGGACTTCTTCGGGTTTCGAGGGTTCTTCAGTAGCGGGGGTCTCCGGAGCAGCCTCCTCGGCCTTCTTTTCTTCCTCAACCACCGCAGGGGGCGGAGGCGGAGGCGGTAGAGCGGTGAATTCATGCTTGTTGAGGGCTTCTTGAACGAGTTGTTTGAACTCATCGAGGGCTTTCTTTTGTGGGTCAGGGAGTTCACCAACAACGTTGGTCTCCTCCTTAAAAGAAGCCGATTCAGTGATCTTCTCTTCCTCCGCCGCCGGTTTCGACTTCTCGGCCTCCACCACTTCTTCCTCCGCCGCAGCAGCAGGAGGTTTCTCCGGAGTGGCCTCGGGTTCGGGTTCGGGTTCCGGAGCGGGAGGAAGCTCTTTCTCGGCCACAGGGACGTCAGAAACAACCACTACTTCCTCAGTTACTTGCACCGAAGTCTCCGGAGCCGCAGGTTTCTGGGTTTCGTCAGCCATATCTTATCTTGATCAAACCACAGAGAGAGAAAATTGTAGAGAGAGAGAGAGAGAGAGAGAGAGAGAGAGAGATAGTAGGGTGAATTGGGCTTGGCGGAGATGATGATGTATATGAGGGGAGGGGAGAGAAGGAGAAGGAGAAGGAGAGGAGAGTGCCAGAGTCGCATTTGCCAGCTCGTTACCACTCTCTTCGTGGGGGCCCACCTCCACCCCAATAAAACCCTATTTTGTATTTAAAAAAACCAAAAAATGCGTAAGACCCCAGTGGCTCTTCCCTGATTGGTCCAAAAAAAATTTTTTTTTTTTTTATAAAAATTAAAATAAAATCAGAATATTTGTAAGCAATGTTAGAGATTATTAAATATTTTACACAATATTATGTGAGACCTCTATCACAGGAGATACGCATGAATTCATATCAATATTTGATAATTTAATTGAAAATTTTAATATATTTATTAAATAAAATAAAATAAAAAGTATACTAGTAAATATTAAAATAAGTTGATTTCAATGGAATTTTTTACCTAGGTTATTGCTTATTACGTTTTCTAATTGATTTTTTTTTTTAAAAAGAAAAAAGAATTATGACTTTTTTCAGGCCATCTAATCTAGCTGGACATAAAAATAAAAAACACATTAGACACAATTTAAAAAAGAAAAAATATCAAAAAAATAAAAAGTATAAAAAATAATTATAAATTCATAAAAGTATAATACTTATTTGCACAATCAAGTGTATAAATAATGGCTCCGTTTGGTAGAGCTTTGTAATTATGATTTGAGAATATGAGTTGTATTTTAAGTTTGTGTGTTTTAGAATTATGATTTGAGTGTAGAAAATTTGTTTGGTTATGATTTTTGAATAAAGTGTTGAATTGAGTGTGGAATTGAGTTTTGAATTGAGTGTAGAATTGAGTTTTGAAAGTTTGATTTGACATGTGAAGTAAGAAAATTTGTTTGGTTATGAGTTTTGAAAAGAGTTTTCAAAACTTAATTCAAATTGTTATAACTCATAACAAAACACATTACTTTCACATTATTGAAAATTTTGATCAACACTCATAACCAAACTCTTTTTAAAATTCAATTAAAAAAATTTATTATTAACAAAAAATAACATTAATTAATTTTTTAATTAAAAATACTACAAAGGAAATAATTTTTTTTCAAAATAAATATTCAAAAAATTTAAATCATAAATATTTAAATAATTTAAATAATCTAAAAAATTTAATAAGTAAAAAATTAATTTAAATATTCAAAAAATTAAAATAATTTAAAATTTTAATAGTTTAATTTAAAAACAACTGTACACTCAAATCCTAACCAAACACATAAAACAAAACTCAATTAAAAAAATCGTAAATCTTAACAAAATTAAAATATTTAAAAATATTTTTATAAAATAGAGTTTGAATTTATTTTTATAAAATCTTTTAAAATTTAAAAAATTAAAATTGTAATATTTAAAAATTAAAATATTGAAAAATATTCAAAAAATTAAAAAATTAAAAAATTAAAAAAATCGTAAATCTTAACAAAATTAAAATATTTAAAAATATTTTTATAAAATAGAGTTTGAATTTATTTTTATAAAATATTTTAAAATTTAAAAAATTAAAATTGTAATATTTAAAAATTAAAATATTTAAAAATATTCAAAAAATTAAAAAATTAAAAAATTAAAAAAATCGTAAATCTTAACAAAATTAAAATATTTTTAGAATATTGATTTGAATGGAGTTTTGAAAAGAGTTTTGAATTATGTGTTTGGTTATGAGTTTTGAAAAGTAATGATTATGTTTTAAAATGAGTTTTGAGAAATGAGTGTAGAATTATGATTTGAAAACCCTAAACAAACACAACACTCAAAAGTGAGTGTTGAATTAGATTTTGAAAACTCTGCCAAACGGAGGCTTGTACTTTCATGAGATAAAAATTATTTTTTTAACTTTCTACTCTTTTTTTTTGTCTTTTTGTTTTTTGTTTCCCATCTTAAAAAAACACTAGGCAAAAATAAATTTTTTAAAAAAAATAGTTTTCAAGCTACTAAAACATAAAAATAAAAATAAGTATACTAAAAAATAATAACAAACTAATTTCACTGATGTTTCAGGATATTTTTGGCATGATATAATTTTTTATTTATTATAAAAAAACGTGTAAAAAAAATAAATACTCCATGTGACGTGATAAAAATAAGTTAGCATTGATTTGGCATGACGGATTGGGTGGGTTTAGGCTAAAATAATTACAAAAAAACGAAATAGATTTTTTAGTCTCAAGTTAAAAATATCACAGTCGCATAGTCATTTTATTTTTTCTCACAAAAATCAAAAAAAATTAAAAAATCTATTTCAAACAGAACTTTTTAACTCCAAACTAAAATAGTCAAAAAATTAAAAAATCTAACTCACATTTCAAACGAAACCTTAATAAATAACTTATTTGAGGTGTCCCTAAAAGGACATTAAACACCTTTTAAGAATAAATTTTTGTATGTTAATAGGGTATCATATGACACTATTATCTTTCACTAATAATGGTTTCTCAAACACCCAACATAAATATAATGGGTCCTATTATCAAAATCAATCATAATAATAAAAAATATCACATAACATATACCTTATTCACATATAAAAATTACTCCATTTTTAAAGGTTTAATTGCACTTTATAAACATTTTTAAGGAAAATGTGCACACATTAATTCTTAAATAAAGTTATTACTAAAACAAAATTTCCAAAAATAGTAAAAATATCAAATCGAAGGCCTACATATAGAGAAGTGTTTTGGGAAATTAGTAAAAAGTTAATTTTTTAAACTTTTTTAGTCTATTTTGTCTTTTATAGGTAAAAAATGTGAAAGGTAATATGATCCAAAATGGATAAAAAACTAAAAATTGGCTTTTTACCCTCTTCTCAAAAGACCTCTCTGAGTCCAGTTTAAATCTTGTGTGTTTCATATCCAAAATGCGTTGAGTTGTGTTTACATGTCATTTCCAATTTATTTATTTTTTTAATTATAAAAAAGACATTCTATGAAGACATCATAACATTTTTAGGCCTTGATTCTGGAATAATTGATTATCAGTTAGATTTAACTTAATCTAAAGGAAAAGACCCACTACAGGGGGCAAGAGAGGAATTCACCAACCCCTAGCACAGAAGGTAAAGTCACGATCGGAGTACAATACAGTCAGTTTCACCACTTGAAAACGGGCTGATAGTCGCACCTTCAAAAGTTAAGCCCTGCTCAACTATGTAGAAGAAAGGCATATTTTCACTCCACCATCACCTCGGTGGTATTATCATTTTCAATTTGACCGTCAAATTTAATGCAATTTCAAAGTCATCCGCTATTGTAAAATGAGCAATGTTAAAAATATACAAGATCAAACACGAATGTCTTATAAATGATGGGTCTCACATGTAAACTCACTCCTGGTGAGACATTCATTTCTACTTTGTATTTAGGAGTTGGGATTGCCGTTGCGCACCAAGCACAGAAGCAATTATTGTGCACCTAATGGGTCTATTGTAGGATCTAATTCAATAATTTAAACCGTTGACATTTTATAAAATATCAAGTAAAATATATCTGTAAAAAAATCACATTAATCGGATATCGATAATCCTTTCATCAAATCACATTTGCATGTAGTTTAATATTTCAAATTATACTTATTAATTATTTTTTTAGATACAATATGAATTGATGAAAGGATTACTGATATCTGAACAAAGTGATTTTTTTACAAATATATTCTACTCGATGTCTTTTAAAATGTGAATAGTTCAGATTATCAAATTTAGCCTTAGAATGGACCCAACAAGGTGCACAATAGTTGTTGCTGTGTGAAACCCTTGTATTTAGGCCCCATTTGCCAAGATGATTTAGACTAAATTAGCTTACTAAAAGACAAAATAAATTAAAAAGTTTATAAGATAAAATGTTAAATCTAAATTATAATTATTTTATTTTATCTCTTATAAAATTACAAAAAAAATTAAAAGTTCATACTAAACGAAACTTTTTTAATTATACTAAAATAATCAAAAAAAAAAAATCAAATTAAAAAATTCTTTCCAAATGAAGGCTTAGTCCTCTCCGAACTTATTTTCTCCTGTAAAATTTTAATCTCGAATGTCAATTTTCATAACAATTATTGTTAAAGTTAGGACAAAAAATTATATATGATTAGCAAGAAAAACAAAAATATAGAATAGTAAATAAAGATAGTGATTGTGGATATGAGACCCATGACAAGAGATGAACCTCTACAGAACTTGATTTAGATTTGACAATTTGGAATTTAGTTGAGCCTGCCTTATTTTGTTCTATTAATTATAAAGTATTAAATGCCGGCCACATTTTGCCATATGTATAAAAATATAACGAATTACAAAAAAATATATTAAAAATTTGAGATTTATTTTAAGGAAAATTTACCCATAAGTCTTAGTTTCTGAAAAGTTGAACCATTTAGTCCTAAAAATTTTCTTATGCTCCATTTAGTCTCATTTGCACATCAATCTGATGTTCGAAACATTAATCTGATGTTCGAAATCTAATGTTCGAAACATTAATCTGATGTTTGAAACATTGTAATGGGACCTTTCAGTCTATAAAAAAACTTTTAGGATTAAACAGTGTATAAGTTATTAATTTGGGATTTATTAGTGCATCCCCCTTATTTTAAATGTGAATCCTATCATAATTGGGTTTAATTTCAATTTTTTATCACATTTTTTATGGACTATTTTATGATCCATTATGTGATCTTAATATTGCTCAATAAAAAAAGGGTCTAGAATAAATTTTGTTTATTCAATCATTTATTGTATTTGCTCTCTAATTAAAGAAATCAATAATACAATCCTTCACAAATAAAAAATATTATTGACACAAAATTAAAAAATAAAAAGTAAAAATGTGTTTTATAATTAAAATTTATTTTGAATGTAATTCACGCCACATTTTAAAATGAATATTAATTAGGGGGATGCACCAATAAATCCTAAATTAATAACTTATACACTGTTTAGTCCTAAAAGTTTTCTTATAGACTGAAAGGTCCCATTACAATGTTTCAAACATCAGATTAATGTTTCGAACATTAGATTTCGAACATCAGATTAATGTTTCGAACATTAGATTGATGTGCAAATGGGACTAAATGGAGCATAAGAAAACTTTTAGGACTAAATGGTTCAACTTTTCAGAAACTAGGACTTATGGGTAAATTTTCCTATTAATTACACAATAG